>CAAKHD010001426.1:1699-12536 GCA_901007705.1 Fistularia tabacaria | reverse complement strand
ATGGTCTCAATAACTCACACACACACACACACACACACACACACACACACACACACACACACACACACACACACACACACACACACGTGCGCGCATATACTCGGCTTAATGGCTTTCCTAATGAATGGCCGAAGATGGTGGGCTAAATGGCGGTTGCCATAGTGATAGGTGCTATCGATCAGAGCATATTGATCAGCCATCGATAATTTCCAGACGGCAGGCTGCAGGAATAAAGAATGAGGAGTTGTGTGTGTGTGTTTGCGTGTGTGTGTGTGTGTGTGTGTGTGTGTTTGTGTGTGTGTGTGTGTGTGTGTGTTCGATCGACATTCCCAAACAGGAGCTAGGCCTCCCTGCGGCATGTCGGTGTGTTGCGCTGCGACCTTCTGCTCCGAGAATTTGTCAGGAAGAGGCACCCTAAGTTCGGTTCTGCTCCCCCTTTAGCACCACAATGGCCTCTAAGAGGGAAACACCAACGGCCATCCGTTGATAGAGGGTAATCATTAGCGTTTGTTAGCTTACGACTGATTACACTGGATTACCGGGTCCGGGTAGATTATCTCCAGGCACGCATTCATGCGGCGCTCGTAACAACCCGCTACTCCCTGCATTATGAAGGAAATGTTAAAAGTGTGCAAGCTACATTTTAGCACCGTTAAGTAGCAAAC
The DNA here is from genome assembly GCA_901007705.1 of Fistularia tabacaria. Lineage (NCBI taxonomy): Eukaryota > Metazoa > Chordata > Actinopteri > Syngnathiformes > Fistulariidae > Fistularia > Fistularia tabacaria. The sequence goes on along the minus strand of CAAKHD010001426.1, from coordinate 11,871 downwards.
ATCGTTCATTAAGCTAATCCCGCTGCAAAAATGTGAAGTTGGAGCGGCAACGACGGGTCATCTGATGATCTTAGCGTGATCGGCAATTAGCATACGGTACGCGTCTATTTAATGATGCGGGGGTCATAAAAATGTACATGTCTGCGGAGGCTCTCAGTCATCCGGGTCAGGGTGAATTCTTGTCGACATCTTCTTGTCGTGGCAACGTTTCAGCTCCTCATTCAAGAGGCTTCTTCACTTCTACTCTGGGGAGTTTCTGAACAGAACTGCCAGGGTTTTGGGCGGGTCTAGGTCATGGTGTCGAGGTGGTGTCGTTTGTTGGGGACAAAAGTGCAACTTTTGTGGGATTACCTGGTATCCCCATTAGCATAACAACCCTCTTAGACCTAGTTTCTACCCATCAACCCTAACATTTACATAGCGAGCCACCATAACCTGGACCCGCCCACAACCCTGGCAGTTCTTCTCAGACACTCCCCACAGGTCAGTGGGATAGAAGAAGCCTCTCGGATGAGGGGCTGAAACGTCTTCAAGAGAAGAAATTCAAGTCCAGTTGCCACGACAAGAATAAAAATGTATGCTTCGGTTTACGACGTCCTCAACCCACGGCGGTTCCAGGTTACGTCGCCATCTCCCATACATTTCTTGGGAAGGTCTCGTTTCAAAGATATATATATATATATATATTTTTTTTTAAATTTAATCTCCAGCAACTTCTGCAGGTTCTACTGCTGTGTTAGCGTAGGATGAGTTCCGGCTCGCGCTGAAAAACGCGTCACGTTGCGCCATCGGAACCAAATTCCGATGTAAGTCGAGGACCTCCTGCATTCAAGAATTGTGTTGACATTCAAAATCCGGTGTTTGGGGTGAAAAAGAATTTCATTTTTCATTTTTGTTTTCATCCATGTTGTGTTGTCTCACTTATTTTATTTTTCAAAATGATCTATGCATTATGTTGCTCATTACCGATCACTTCTTACGGTGTTAAATATGCTAAATCAAAATAGCACCACATTAATGACGGCGATCGGATTCTCGATGTGGAATATATCGATCCGTGAAATCCCACGCGTCAGCCAGATGGTACGGTCCATGAACTCGGTGGAAACGACCCACGGTTTAAGCCGTAGAGCACGCGTGACATCTGTTCCGGCCGTCTCTCCGCCGAATGATTAGGCTGTAAAATCCCCCGCCGCCAGCCGATGACCGAGGAAACCGAGTTCGGTCGTGACTCTTGTAAACACTTGCACAAAAAAAAAAAAAAAAAGCAATAAAAAGAAAGTTACTGGCTGTTTTAAAAGCTAAATGGAATCCTTTTATGAAGTGCTTTTCTACCTTGAAGTGACACTCAGAGTGCTTTATCTCTAACTTTGTATGTCCATTCTGGGGCTGGGGGTGGAGAGGACGGAGGAGGAGGAGGAGGAGGAGGAGGAGGAGGAGGGGGAAAAAAAACTTAAACAAAGTGGGACGGATAATCCAAACTGTCTCGCTGGATGTTTCCAGAAGCCGCCGCTTTGTTTCCAGGTGTCAGATGTGCATTAGCGGCGGAACTTCCAGTCGAGGGATTAAAAAAGAGAAAAAGACATTTGCATCTCCTTAACTCTTAAATGCCAATCTGCTGCCTGCTTCGTCCTCCCCCTCCTTACTTCGCAGCACTGCAGCTACATTTTAGGCGGCAGTAAGAAAGAGAGAGGGGGAAAAAATCCTCAGAGAACCATTAGATGAACTTTTGCCATTTCCATGGTTACTAAAACAGTCGGGCCCTCACCACTAAAAACCTTCAGAGCCCATTTGGTCCGACGAATCCCGGGGTTTGTGGCCGGGTTTCGGTTTCCCGTCTTAATGGTCTTCACCGCGTCTGGCAGCAGTGGGTTTTAATGGTTCCCATTACAGCGTCCGCTGGTTACTAATGGTTTAAGGGAGTGGAGGGGGTGAGGGGGGAGGGGGGCGTCCGGTACGCTGGCGGACCGTCAGAACCGGCGCTGATTATGGATAAACAATTCAAAAAGGGGTTGATTCACAAAGTGGCGCGGCAGCAGCGCGGTTCACCTCCCAAAGGGCGCGACGCAGGAAGGCGCCTTTCGAGGCAAATGCTCCTCGGGGCCGAACCGCACATCCGCCACGACGGGACCCTCATTAATCCCAAGACCAAATCTGTTTAACTTCACAAAGACGGCAAATTAACGCCACTTAATCCCAAAAAAAAAAAAAAAAAAAACAAAAAACCAAAAACAAAAAACAAAAAGCATCGTAATATGGTCGGCAGGGTCGTTTCCGCCGACTTCCTGAGACGTTTTGCTGCAGAATTCAATCTCTTTTCCAATTAATGGAGACCCGTTTTCGCTGAGAAAAGACGCCGCGACATTCATTTCAAGTGCGTGTGTGACGCTCCAGCTGGGGGAAAAAATCCCCCGGACTTTACACCAAGGTGTGGTTTCTTTTTTTTTTTTTTTGCAATATCATGGCGTGGTCTGGAGAGGCTGCAGGACGGGTTACCTTGGTAACCGTCAAAATCCCCATCCCTCCCCGCCTCTGTTTATCGTGAACTGTAGTAGAGGAAGAAAAGTCATTTGTGGCCGTCGATCAGTGGGATACTGAAGCTTTTCCTGTATGTTTGTGCATCCATTTCAACGTATTGATGTGTCTGATAGATTGTAACACACACACACACACACACACACACACACGCCGTCAGACTGCGCTGACAGCCGGACGTCAACGTTAAGTTCAGTCGGAGAAGACGTCCTCGGCTCTATGCCGGGGAAAAAAAAAACAAACAAACCCCCACCCAAAAAAACTAAAACATGTCAGACAAATAATGTCTGGAGCTGCCGGAGGATTTTCAAACCTTTCCCGATCGGAGTGACAGGCGGCGGACGACTTCGACGCCCGGCCGGCTCTCAAACTTTTCCCTTCAAGCGCCACCTCGGGGGGACTATTTGTCTCCAAATCGAACGCCCCAAAAAACAGAAGCCCCCGATAAAACTGTAAAAGCGGTCTCTGGCCCACAGACCGGAGCGGGGTTAGCAGCCAGCGCAAGTTATGGGTTACAGTTTGCAAAATAGATGTATGGATGGACTTTATCAAAAAAATAAAATGAAATTATGTAGCAGGTACGTCAGAAAACAACATTTAAATACACACAAAACAACCAAAACAAAGAAATACTGGTAGTTCAGTGGACCAGATGTGTCTTCATGAAGGTGCTGGTGAGCCCAGAAGAGTCTGATGACACCGAGCAGGTCCGCTGCTGGAGCTGCTGGCTCCTGGAGAACGTCGGAGGCATTGTCCATGATGGCCACCTCCTCCAGAGCCCGCAACAGAAGATCCACGGCAAAGAGAACGTTGTTTTTTTTTTTTCTTGCCTTTACGCGATCTAGAAACAAAACATGTGTTGCATTTTTTGAAATCAACGAACAACCGCAGAGAAATGCCATTCCTGCATGCATCCAAACGTTTCGAACTGCGAAAGAAAGACGTTGGGTTGAAGGTTACTTCCACGCAAAATACTCGATGTCTATTTGAGTCCTTCTAGTAATTATTGAAATAAAAGCCCAACTTAAATGATCCACCGGCAGCAAAACCAAGAATGCCGTCCTCTGCGTGTGTGCTGGCGCGTGCAGTCGGCTGTCAACCCCAATCATAAAAGGTCGATTTCACTTAACAATGAAAGAATGGGAATACATGCAAAATAATAGGCAATTAAAACATTGATCATACTTGGTCGATGCGATTTGTGCTCCTGAACCTCAGCGCACAGCGTCTGCATATCAGTGTCCTCTGTGAGGCGTGCGCCATGTTTGCTATTGTCGAAGTCCATGCGACCAAAAATGTTTCGATGCTAGAAGATCGCCATCGTCTTCAACTTTAAAATGACATTTTGTTAAATGCTCGTTTTCAACAGCCACGGGGAGCCGCGTCAGAGGGATCAACGAGCCCTGACCCGGGGACCATCCAGGACCTGAGCCTCCTCAGGTGTTAGTAGACCACTCCAGTTTATGGTCCAGGTGGATGCGCAGATACTTGTATGGTGCTGGACCACCGCCGTCTCCCGATGCAGGTGATCCTCCCCTACGCCGCCTCGCAAACATAGGCTGAGACGGACTTTCTGCTCGGTCGTTTTCTCTGAGAAAAAACACAAAACAGTCCTCGGCGAGTTCATCGTGTGGCTGATTTCGTCATTTCGAATTTCTTATCCGTCGTCGCTGTTTGGGGAAAAGGGCACCGCGCTGACAGGGGGGAGCCTCGAGGTTTGTCAAGCGAGGAACTTCTCCGCCAAGCGGCTTTCTTCCCGGGGGCGCGGCGGCCATGTTTGATGACCTTGCCCTCGGCTTCCTGTCACGGCGCGGTGAAGTCACCGCCCGCCGGGGGGGTGGGGGTAAATAAACGAAGGCCGCCGACTTGAAAATCTAAAAATTCACCTTTTTAGTTTCCCCACCAACAGCCACCCGAGGGTTAACGGTCACGGGGCCGCGTCCAGTCGGAAACGCCGCGCCGCCGCGCTCTTAGCGGGGATGTTAGCATTTCGTGTAATTAACTGGGACCCGTCTGCGCCGGGGCCGTCACACTGCGCCCCCCCCCCTCCCCTCCTCCGCGGCGACAGAAATTACCTCGACCCCGACAATCGTGACGGCCGCCTCCCGCCCAGCTGTTTGTACGATAATTGTCATCTGCCATGTTTGAAAACAGCCGCCGTCGACTCGGCCCATCAAACTGTCGCCGTGAATAATCACCTTGTCGGCCAGCCGGAGCTCCTGGAATCCAATCAGCGAGCCGAAAAACAAAATGTCACCGAGGCGTCAACGTCCCCGGGGAGAAAAAGGAAGACGACGGACAACCACCAGTGTATGTTTTCACACATCCTCAGAATTTTGTATTTTTCATTCTTTTGCTGCTAATTTCAGAACCGTAATAACTGGCTTGATTATGAAGCATTTCTTGCGTGTTTGTTTCTATTTTTTGATAATTGTTCATTTGGTGTCATGATTTTTCAAAATAACTTCCAAACTGATTTCACCGCGACCGTTTGTCGCCAATTGCAAAATAATACCTTTTTGATTTTTGCGAATAAAAGACAATTTCGTCTTTGTTTAGCATTACTGCTAATTTTATGCTAGTTCCCTTATTCCTTTTCTTAACGGAACTGTTGGACGTTATTGTACCTTATTGTACGCAGGATCCGTAATGGATACGTAATGTTTACGCAGGATCGCGATCTTCTTCTTCCGGACTGAGACCTCCGACGTTCCCCCTGGAATCCGTCGGAAGTCTTGGGTGGCGTCTCGGTCTCGACTCCGACGCCGTTCAGAAGCAATCTCTTGCCGCTTGTCAGGCGGTGTGACGACTCCGTTGGTCGCTGAGGCTCCTTGCGGACTGCGCTGTTTTCACGCGGGTCTTTTCGGGTGATTTAAGATAAGATAAGATAAGTTAATACTTTATTGATCCCCATAGGGGAAATTCGGGTGTTGCAGCAGCAACAATAGAAAATTATTATTTTTTTTTTTTAAATTGCATATTAGTATTATAATACTATATATTATTATAATATTATATATATTATAATATTATAATATATATATTATATATTATTATTATATATATTATAATATTATTATTATTATTATTATTATTATTGCATATTTTCAGGCGGCGGAGATTTAAGAATCACATGAGCGCTCTGAGCAAAATGTCACGTAGAAGTTGCGAATGAGCGGAGATGATAAAAGGAACCCGAAAGGAAAACAAACAAAGGACAGAGGGAATAAAATCATTTCTGTGTTCAAGACAACTTTCCTCTTTAATCCGCTTGATAATACTTTTTTTTTGTTGTTTTTTTTTCCTTCTCGTTCCAGCTTTTATTTTTATTTGTGACAAACCGCTTCCATCGGTCGCCACGCCTTTAAATATTCATTAACGCCTGCTGATGCAAACATTCTGTAATTTCTTCTAAAGGATATATAGATGAATCTGTGTGAGTGTGTGTGTGTGTGTGTGTGTGTGTGTGTGTGTGTGCGTGTTTGATTTCACTATCTGCTGGCACCAGCTGTGAAACTATTGGGGATTTAAATATTTAAACATGTTGAGATATCATTTTCACTCCGCCATCCTCCCACCGCCATGGCTGTCTCCACACGTGACTGCCGCCGCCCGCCCAGTCAGGCTTTCCCTTTGTTTCTGGACAGTTTAGTGTGTGTGTGCGTGTGTGTGTGTGTGTGTGTGTGTGTGTGTGTGTGTGTTACACTCGATCTTTTGGTAAAGAAACCTCTCTCCACTGCTGTTTCGTCCCAGGGCTAAGTGCTAACTGCTAACCTTTTGAAAGGCTGCGGAGCTTCTTCCTCCAGTTAGAATGCTAATCGATAGGATTTACAAATAATTTTTTCGATCAATGTAATTTTTTTTTTTGCGTTTGTCAATTACTTCCCCCTAGAAGTGGGGCTTCGTTTTTCGCCAAAGTGTGATTCCTATAATAAGTTTCTCGAATTGATTTCTTGATTTTATAATGGTAACGTTATTTCCTGTCATCTCTCCTGTTGTTGTTTTTTTTTTCTCTCCAAGTCTGATTTTCATCCCCAGTTGAATTTGTGTTATTTGTGATCCCATCTTTTTTTGGGGGGCTAATTCCAGCCTGCGTCTGTGAAGGATCTCCTTCCTCCACGTCCTGGGCTGTCATAGTCAGACCTTCTTGTGGCAACTGGAGGTATTTTCCCGCTATCCTTGCAGACGTTCATCTCAACTCAGGCGCTCCTTCGGTTCTCGGTGAACGTCGGGTCGTCGCGTTAATGTTTGGACGCCATTTCCTCCATCTTTGGACGGCGTTTTGAAAACGTTCGACGCGCACGCCGGACTGGAGCGAGCACCAGATATGCTGCAGTACACCTACCAGGCCAGTAGGCGGCGGCACGGCTGTGATTAACGAAGCGTCGAGTCACTTCCTGTCCGGGCGAGAGCGTAAACGTCAACAAGGTGGAGTTAATGCTCGGAGACCCTGAAGTACGAGGAGGGCAATTCCAAGAGCATGTAGACTGGGTGTCATGGTAGTCCGAGTACTCCGGAGTACCCTGGAGTACTCCGGAGTACCCTGCAGTACTCTGGAGTACTCCGGAGTACACTTTAGTCTGCCACACTTTAGTTGCTCTGGTTGCCTGGTTGCTACCAGGCCGCAGCGATTGACTGCAACCTTCGTGTGCATGTCGTAAAAGCGCTGCATTTTTCCCGTCTCCGTGGAAACGGAGGCGCTTTCCCACCCCCGGAGATCGTCGCCATCTTGTTTTCCCGCTGCCTGATGGAGACGGATGACCGGGACGCGGCGGATGCATGGCGCCTTGTGATTTTTATTATTTTTCCCCCTCTGACAGGGTTATTTTCTTTCATATTTTACTTTCTTTCTCTAAAAAAAAAAAATCATTATTTTGGTGGATATTTTTCGGTGATTTCCTGCCGGTTCGCACATGACAGGAAATTAAAGCGACCACAGAGAGCGAGGGGTAATAAAAATAAGAGCGAAAAAAGAAGATCAGCAGATTAGCCAGAAACATAATAGAAAAACAGAAACAAACAAGCAACAAACTCCAACTGAAATAATTATGAATCAAACTATGACAGCGATAAATAGGAGATAGTTTAAAAAAAAAAAAACTGATCAGGAGAAAAGGGCAAATGTGGAGGAACGGCGGGTTCGGCTATTCGATTTCGCAAAGCCGCTGTCTGAGAAGACCCTGCGGAAACATCTCAGCTCGGAGAACCCCAACGTTCTCCAGCCGCAGGAAACTCCGCGTCTGTCCGACAGAACGGCGTCTTCCTACCGCCCGTCGCTCTCTCTGTTCTCCCTCCGCCCGTCTCCTCCTGCCTCCACCTTTCCCTCCATCGCCCGCCATTCATTTGTTTCCCGCCCCCTCTCTCTGTCCATGTCTTCCTCCTCCCACTCCTTCAATCTCTCTCCCTCTGCCTCCCATCTCTTTCTCTCGCCGTCTCTCTATTCAAGCATGACATTACCTGAAGGGACAGCCTGCTAGCCTGCTATCAGTGTAACACACACACACACACACACACACACACACACACCAGAGGAGCGGGGGTAGTCAGCAGGGACTGTTAGTTCAATTGCACTCATTTAGCTGGAATGTCCATTTCGCTCTGTGTGTGTTCTTGTTTCTCCATGTGCATGTTGGTGTGTGTGTGTGTGTGTGTGTGTGTATGTGTGTGTGTGTGTGTGTGTGTGACTGTGCATTACTAGATGGAGTGGAGGTGTGAGGTGTGTGTGTGTGTGTGTGTGTGTGATTGTGCGTGGACATTTTTGTGATTGTGCATGCTGTGTAATTGTTTGTATTCCATTGTTTCTGTGTTTTATCCTGTTGATATTCCAGGCACTCTGTGTGTCTGTGTGTGTGTGCAGGTATGTTATCACGCATGAACATATGTTGTGTGTGTGTGTGTGTGTGTGTGTGTGTGTGTGTGTGTGTGTGTGTGTGTGTGTGTGCGTGTGACTCGGCGTGTGTTTTCCGTCACCGCGTGCGTCTCCACGCTAAGTGTTGGGTGCAACTTTATCGAGCGTCTGTCCGTGTTCTGGCTTGGTTGTTATTGCCAATGTATGTAAGTTAAGTGTGTGTGTGTGTGTGTGTGTGTGAAGCGAGTCACACACTGTGACCTGGAACTGGATGAGCGTCCGTGTGAATAGTGACGGGGACAGGGGGGTGGGTGGTACCAACCCAGAGGAGCCGTGAACTCGTAATGGTTTCGCTGGGAGGGAAGATCGGATCCGTCGCGGAGGAGGAGGAGGGTGGGATTTGAACCCTCGCTGTTGCCATGGCAGCAATCGGCTCCAAGACGAAAAAGCAAAATGTCAGCGGCCGAGAACGGGAAGCGCCGGCGGAGAGGGAACGGCGTGGTGCGGTGCGGCTCGTCGCCGGCGGCGTGGAGGCGCAAACACACGGAGGATCACACAGAGGGAAAAATAATTAACTTTTCAAATTCTAAATTAGCTTTCGTTAGGAGCTAACGAGGAGGGGAGGAGCCGCGGGGCGTTCAGGGGGGGCCGGTGATGTGTCACGTCGGAGGGAAGATGAAAATAGAAATGATGAGCTTCGGCGGTTACCTGGAAACTTCAGGCCCACTTTTATTTTCTTCACTTCCTGTTCAACCGGCGGTCACTTTTCAGCCGCTTCCTGCTGCGTTTTCACTCGTTTCTCCCTTTATTTTTTTCTTTCAGCAAATTGACCTGTACTTTTTCCTTCCTTTTTAAATGTAATTATTTGCTGACGTCAGGCCGCCTCGCCTCAGCGCGTCTTTTTTTTTTTTTTTTTTCATTTTGTTTAATTTCTCCTTTTTTTGAGCATTTTCGCAACATTTTTCCCGTGGATTTCCAATCTAATGCGATTCTTGCTTGCTCTTTTTGCCAATTTATGTGTCCCACAAATGAAGGATTCTATAACACCAATCAGTCAGGGTTGTGAGGGCTCCGGAGGGGTTGGGGTTGGACTGTGAAAGGAACCCGGAGAACCCTGAGGAACCCCACGCAGACACGGGGCGAGAACACGGAGCCTCCACACGGTAGTGGCAATCCAACCGGGGACCTTCCCGCTGCGCGGTCGAAGCGCTAACCGGCGCTAACAGAGGAAAATCTTTTTATCTGATAACACCAATAAAAGAGGCCGCTTTGTCTTTTCTGCCCCCCCCCATAGATTTTGATCTTTTTATAACCGCATCACATTTATCCTTGTACCTTCATTTGGTTGCTGAAAGTCATCTCAAGTGACCACTCTGTAATTTCCCCCTCGCCTGGAATGCATATTGTCAGTGGGTAGCGAGAGAGAGAGAGACAGTGAAAGAAAGGAGACAAGTGAACTCTCCATCGTATCACAAAGCCCGCTAACAACCATCTAGACGTGAATGTCACCTGCCAGCCGTTTAAATGCAGTTCTCACGCGTCTCTTAAAGAGCACTTTACCTGCCGATCCGCCGGGTTTTTACGGTTCATCAAAGAGCCGGGCGGCTTCCCCCGCCCCGCCGCTTCACGCCTTGTAATTACCTGCCGAGCGAAGACCGACACGCGTCCGGCCTCTTCCCGAGTCCTTCAGCGCCGGAGGTTTTTTAATGACTCTCCTCCCCCCCCCCCCCCCCCCCCCCCCCCCCCCCGCCCTCTGGCGTCGCCCCAATGGGCCCCCCCTGCGGTCGCC
>CAAKHD010001414.1:89785-104386 GCA_901007705.1 Fistularia tabacaria | reverse complement strand
ATGTCTCTCTAGGACGTGTGAATGAGGGGATGAACGGTTGCGTGTATCTTTATAATGTATGAATGAGAGGGTGAATGGTTGTACGTCTCTATATTATATGTGAATGAGAGGCTGAATGCTTGAATGTCTCTGTAGGATGAGTGAATAAGTGAGCGTCTCTCAGGGATGCAGCTGCATGAAGTGTGAATGAGCGGGTGAATGGTTGTTTGTCCTTCTGTGAGGTGTGAATGTAAGGGTGAATTGCTGTCTGTCTAATGTCTATCTAATGCACTCAAATGTCTCATTGCACCGCCATCATTGTTCATATCTCGAGTTTTTACTGACGTTATTTCTTAACCAAACAAATCCAAATGCACTGCGAACAGCAAAGTAGGAATTTCAATATGAAGGCAAACACGCTCCGACTCTGTAATAAACACTTTCAATCTTGAATAAAATGAGTGAATGAAAGGGTGAATGCTATCATGCAGCTACATGAAGTGTGAATGAGCGAGTGGATGGTTGTCCGTCTCTATATAATATGTGAATGAATGAGTGAATGGTTGCATGTCTCTATAGGATGTGTGAATGAGAGGGTGAACGGTTTCACGTCTCCACATGTGGCCTCGTGTGCACCTGGTCCAGGTGAACCCCTGGTCTGAGTGAAACCCTGGACCGGGTGAACCCCTGGTCTGGCGGAACCCCTGGTTTGGGTGAACCCCTGGACCTGGTGAAACCCTGATCTGGCTGAAACTCTGGTCCGGGTGAACCCCTGGTCCGGGTGAACCCCTGGTCCAGGTGAACCCCTGGTCTGGTCAGGTGAACCCCTGGTCCGGGTGAACCCCTGGTCTGGTCCAGGTGAACCCCTGGTCCAGGTGAACCCCTGGTCCGGGTGAACCCCTGGTCCGGGTGAACCCCTGGTCCGGGTGAACCCCTGGTCCAGGTGAACCCCTGGTCCGGGTGAACCCCTGGTCCAGGTGAACCCCTGGTCTGGTCCAGGTGAACCCCTGGTCCAGGTGAACCCCTGGTCCGGGTGAACCCCTGGTCCGGGTGAACCCCGCCTCTTGTTTCCATCGTTTCCAGCCTCCTCGCAATCCTGCCTGCGTGACAACGTTTGTACACAACGAATGAATGAAGGAAGCGTCCGACTAAAAAGCACTCATGAGGCTCCAACTCCTCAAATAGCCACAGTAGTGGAAAGCGGTGTGAGTTTTCCATGCAGAGCGGCTGAGCCCAGCGGGGCCTTCCTGTCAGTTTGCGGGACTCACAAGAGGAAGAACATGGTGGCTGCTTTGCAAGCCTTCTCATACGAAACCACACAGCTGCACTTACGAAGCAGGAATTTCTTCCGGGCGCCCTCCTCGGCGCGGCGCCGGGCATCGCCGTGTCCGCGTTCACGCTGAACGTCGCAGGAGCCGAGAGGAAATTGGATGTCTGAGTCATTTGAAACTCCACGCCCACGTTTGCGCTTTTTCCAGAGGACAGCTCGCAGAGATGTTATCCCTTCAGCAGGCTGAAAACAAGGATAATCACATCGTCCTTGTCTTCTGGAGGAGCGTTTTTGTCTGCAGGCCAGGATTGAAAGAAACCTTCTCAGGTTCAGAAACGCACGGCTGCTGTTAAAACACTTCGTTTCTCTGCCAGAATATTAAGATGTTTAATGTCGATCAAATCGGGCTTATCTGATGCCGGAGAAACGGTTTTAAGGATTGCACTTTTCTTTCGGTTTCCTTTCTTCTCCTTTTTTTTTTTTTTCGTCTCGCTGCTCTTCGTCTGAGTCCTGATAGGAACCAGGTTTGAAATCAATGTTAAGATTCAAAGATTCAAGATTAACCGTGTTTATTGTCATCAGCACAGCGTGGAAACTACAATGAAATTCTGACTTTGCTGTCCGCCGTGCAGTCGGATTTGGATTGAGAATGAACGATAGTCTGCTTATTGTTATAAATATGGACAGTGTTGGAAAACATGGAGCGCAGCTTGCTGCTCCTCAACACTTTGACAGCTGCCCATTCATTCATTCATTCATTCATTCATTCATTCATTATCTGCACTCAGGGTCTCGACAGGTGGGCTCGTCAATAAGCTAGACAAGAAAGGTCAGAGTTGCCTGTTCTTCCTCAGGAGACGCAGGTCTTTCGGCGTCTGCAGATGTTCTATCACACGGTGGTGTCCAGCCTCATCTTCAACGCTGTCGTGTGCCGACGCTAACAGGCTAAATAAGATGATCAGGAAGGCCGTCCTGGGAGTTGAATTAGTGGAGGTTTCTGAGAGGAGGACGCTGAAGAAGCTGCTCAGTATCAGGAACCAACGCCTCTCAACCCTTGCATGCTGGACTTAAAGTCCTACCGGAGCACCTCCTGCCCACCGAGGAGCTCCACAGAACGCCACAGAAGGTCTTTCTCAACTTTACGACCCCTCCCCCTTTCTGCCAGATGGAAACCTGACAGCAATAAAATGTTTGGAGAGAAAAGAAAGAATGCACGTCGTGTTGGAACCTTCCGGCAAAACAATTTCCTTCAGGATGACTGAAGTTCGATTCTATTCTGAGGGTAGAAGAGCCACATTCACCCAACCATTCACCCTCTCGTTCTTTCAGACATAGAGCCTTTCACTCTGTCAGTCACAATTCATGTCCACATGCAACCAAAACAGCTTTCGTTCACACGATGAACAATTCAGGGTCTCCAGTGGAGCTCCTGTATGTGTTTGGGACTGTGGGAGGAACCCGGAGAACCCTGAGGAACCCCCGCGCAGAAAGGAACCCAACCTAGCCGTGAGGAGGAAGCGCTAACCGCTGCATCGCCGCCGCGTATCTGAGCTGATCTCCTTCCATGACAGCAGGATGGAAAAACCGCCCGTGCATCACTCGAAGCTCTCAGTCCAAAGGCGGTGAGATATCTCTGCCCCCCTGAGTCAGCAGTGAGAGGACGTCCTGGACCAGGGCGGGTCCAGAAGAGCTGCCGACAGACACAGATTAGAAAAATTCTCTTTCCTCCGACGACCGATCGGTTTACTTGCACACGCAAAGCCTCCAATTACGCGCGGGAGGAAGTTTAGCGATGCGGGACGGCGGCTTGGACGCGGCCGCCGGATAATACGTCACGTTCACGGCCTCCTCATCCTCCTCCTGTCGCCTCGGAACAGAAACAGAGAAATACTGCAGGGGAGCAGAGCCGCACGTAGTCATTATTTCCCCCTAATAACGTGAACGTTTCATGAATAAAATAAGAGAAGAAATAAGACAGGCGTGCTTCTGCCGCTCCCCGTCCCCGCCGTGACGGCCCTCCGCTGCTGGACGGGGCCACGCCGGAGGTCGTCCGGTCGGGGGGGGTCGGCGCTCGCCGACGGCGTTTCTACCTCTAATTATGTGATTATTTCCGTTGCCGTGGAGCATTTTGAGCTCCGCTGTCCGTGTCTGCACGCTGGCCGTAAATGCTTGTGATTAAAACAACGGGAGTCCTCCCGGAAGCTCGCAGTAAATCCTTGTGAACTAGCAAAGATGCTGCTCTGCTGTGTATTTAAAGAGCGAAGCGCTTTGTTAAAACACAAAAACGGTCTTTAACTTCGGTGAACAGCGTCAAAGAATCCGGTGGATCATTTGCCGCTTTCTTGCTCACTGAACTTTTTTTTGCTGATCCAAGAAGTTCTTCAGGAACCAGGCTGGGTTTTCTTTTGCGTTCACACGGCAGAGGAACCCGGAGAACACGGAGTTCCCAAAACCATCTTCCGAGGCGGGGTCTCTGAACAGCTCCAGGTCCTGTCTGCTGTGGGAACCTCATGCAGATCCGAGGACCTCTTCAGGGACTCGACTCAGACTCGATCTTCTGGCATTCAGACATGAGGAAGCAGGAGCTGATGTGACGTCGGGGCTCGGTGGAGCTCGTGAGCCTGGCCGTGCCCCGGTCACGGTCGGACGTTTTCTCGGACAAAACGGACAGAAGAAGTGAGACATGGAGCGCCGAGGAGGTCCGAGCTCTTCTGGCCCGCCGGGCTTCGGAGGAGAACGTGTTCTCCAAAATGAACGCGGAGTTAGCGAACGGCTAACGGGGTTCTTCACACGGTGAAGGGAAGATTAAAAACTCCTCAACCCATCTGATGGTCCACGGTTCAACTCCAACATGAACGCTGCGGCAGCTTCCACCTCCGTGCTCTCCGCATCATCGTCCTCCTCTTCTTCTTCGGTGAGTGTCTTCTTCTTTGTTTCCGAGTGTGGAGCTCTCGCCGCTCGGCGGCGGCCTCACGCCCCCCTGGAGGAGGCCACTTCCAAATTCAACTCCGCCAAATTCCGGCCTCCTGGATGTCGTCCGCCTGAGAGCGGCCAACGACCTCTCCAAAGGAGAAGATCTATATATTGACTTTGCTTGACGCCAATTGACTCCTTTTGTTGTGTTGTTCAGTTCAGCAGAATTAGCATATATAGCACCGCTACCCAAGTGTATCCATGGTCTTTTTTTTTTTCCCCCCTCGTTTCGCTGCCGCTCTTTGCCACAGAGGTCACACCTTCCGCTTGATGAGGCCGTCCTCCCGCCCTCTCTACGGCTTATTTGATTAATCGACATCAATTAGGCGGGCTTATCGCGGCTGGTCGGGGAGGGCAGGGTAAATGCCCTCCTCGCTGCGTATCGGGAGGATAAAAGTGCTTTTCCGTTCCGCCTCGAAAAACCCCGCATTAGCAAATCGGATGTCACGCGGACACGGCCGCTCCGGCGGCGGGAGCGTCTGGGAATCCTAACGTGGCGTTTGTGAAAAAGGCAGCGTGTTTCACAAAGGCAAAAAATAACTACTTGCCGAAGATCGGTGGAGTAAAACCACACAAACGTGACTCTCTTGAATAATTGGCTCCTGCGGCGGCGTTAGCATGATATTGCAGGGAAGGCCCATCTGTCCTAATCAGCATTAATATCAGCATCAGGGGGACGGAGGGGCAGAGCTATCCATCACATCCCTCCTTTTTCTTTTCTCTGAGTGAATAAAAATGAGCCCAATCAAAAGAGCCGGAGCTCCGTCGTCTCAACGAAGGCTATTTTTGGGGAGGGGTTGCTGGTTGGATTCCAGCGGGGAGGAGAAGTTCAGAAACAAGTGTCCGTAAAGAGGGCTGTCAAAATGAACGCGTTCATTATGTTCAATATATGTTATTGAGTTCATTCATCGCGGGATTCATTTGAGTGAAGAATGTGGACGCAAAAAAAAAAACATGGGCGGTTTGAAACCCCCCCAAAAATATTCGCACGCCAAAAAAAAAAGAGGGATCATTTGTTTTACACGATATATTGATTTACAAAAAAGAACAGAAGGGAAAATTTAAGAAACCTGACTGGAACACAATGTAAAAAACAGAAAAAAAAAATCGAAAAAGAACAGAAAAAAAACATTTGCATGACGTTTCGACCACAAGTTTCTTCCTCAGATGCTGTTTCAAAATCTGTTGTAACAGATTTTTAGAAACATCTGAGATTTTTTTCTGTTCTTTAGATTATCGTCTTTTTTTTTGGAGGGTTTTCGGTTTGAGGATTTTCTTTGTCCCAAACCGTCGCTCAGTGATATTTTGGATCCAGCACCCGTCCTCCACTGGCCAGCACGGCTTTTCTTTTTTCGGACTGTTGGATTCAGCGAACAAAACATCGACGATGCCTAAAAAGTACAGAAACACCTCAGCCTCACTCGACAAAACCCTTAAAAGTTGGCGGTGGAGTGACAGGAAGCAGTCGTCACCCTCTGCAGGAAGTGGGTTTCCTTTTGCCCGAAGCACTTCCTGCTGAAGTGCAACATCAACACCAATTCAATTTTTCTCCTCGCGTGTCTTTCCGCCGCAGGCTGGGTGATTGAAACCTAATTTAACAAGGTCAATTTACAATTTGATTCGATGTGTCCTGTTGATGTGCGGGAGTCGCACAATGCTACGTTTCAGGACCGTTCGTGTTTCCCTTTTCAATCGAGCCGCGACTTAATAGCTCTTCTGAAGCAATTAATTTGCGAGCGATGTGAAACGTTTGCGGTTCCGTCGCTCCCCTCGTTATTTAGATGCAAATTCGTTTGAAACTAAATTAAATCCGCCCGTTTTGCGGGAGGCTATCTCCACGAGTACCCGGGGAAAGCCTGACAAATCATCACGGAGGAGGCGCTGCGTTCAAGGTCCTGCGAATGCACATTCCCTCCCCGGTTTTGCATCGAAGTAAGAAGGTAAAAGCGAGCGAGGGCACCGCTTGGGTCAGCAGCGCAACGCCCCGCCGTCCGGCTAAAGTCGGCGAGCCGCTGCGGCCGCGACGGGAGATCAACCGCCGCCCGGAAAGCACCCCGGCGCTCGGAAGCCGCTCATCCCTCGTCGCGATCAATTCCCGGCAGACCGGCCGTAATCCTATCTGTTGAAATAAATAATGAAACAGCGGCGGCCCCGGAGAGACCGGCGCACACAGAGGGTGGTAATTGCTGCATTTAAGGGCAGGATCAGATGGGCTCGGCGGGAGGCCGGCCGGCCTCCGCTGTGACCTTGTGTGTGTTTTGTCATTTCCCACAAGCTTAGCGGATATACAGTCAGAGCGCCGAGCGGGCTGGACTCCCGGCGCCGACAGCATCTTCGAAACGGTGTGACGGCGCCGTTAGATCCCGTAAACGCTACGTCCCAATGCGCGGTAATTGTCCCGGTTGCCCCCGGGCCTTACGGCGGAGAGGACAAAAAAGTAATTCCCCAATCTCAAGACTGAGGAGTTTTCCTCGCCATTGTGCGAGCAAAATGACATTTTGTAGGGACTCCCGGCGAAAGGCAAAGTACAAATAGACGCTAGCAACATAAAAATAAAGACGAATTGGAAGAATGGAAGAAGAATAAAAAAAAAGGGTGTTGTGAATAACCGAGGTCTTCTTGCGGACCTCGGACGTCCGCTTAGCATCCATCCATTCATTCATTCATCCATTCATTCATTCATTCATTCATTCATTCATTATCTCCTGTTTATCCTGCGCTCAGGGTAGCAGGAGTCCATCCTAGCAGGTTCGCCCTGCTATCAGGGGTCACGCGTTGAGTTCTGTCCGCCCTCTCGGTCACACATCTGCGCGATTTACGGTCAACCGTCTGCATGCGGAAGGACACCGGAGAAGCCGCGGAGGACATGCTAGCTCCACGCAGAAAAAGCCCCCCCGGTGTTTGCAAGGTTCATTCATTCAATATCCCCTGATACGAGACCATCAGCTTCCACAACCCCAGTGTTTACTCTGCGCCGCAGGGATTATAACCCCCTGTTGCACTCGGTCCGAGCCAGTCGAGCCGACGCCTGTCATCGGATAAACTTCCAACGGAGCTCCGGTTCACAAAATTTCCTCCACATTCATAAGGAAACAGTCCCTTGGGAGACGCGGAGGCTGCGATGCGGCGGGCGGGTCTGTTTTCCCGCTCATGACCCACCTGGCGGAAGAAAGAAATTGCAAACTCTCTGACTCAAAAATCCATATTCTATCAGCGTGTCTCTCACACTCACTCAACACACTGTTTAAATGAGTTTGTATGAGGAGCTACAGTACAGGTGCAGTAGAAGACATTAGAAGGTGGTTCAGGGCTGTTGGAGGTTTGTACTCCTATCGTTGCAAAAGTCACCGTTATTCTGCTGTCAGGCTCCAAATTAAATTAACATTGAGATAACAATTCAATTCACTGGCAGACATTTACCAACAACTGATCAATAACTGACTGACGTGTCCAGTATTTTTTAAATGTACAATCAATACGGTGATTAATGGTGCTGTTTATGTTAATTATTCACATGAACTCAGTGATAAGCATTAGGAAATGAATGCATAGTTATAATTATGGAATTTATATTCAATATTTGTGCTGTAATCATTCATTCATTCATTCATTCATGTATTATCCACACGGCTCAGGGTCGGGGGCGGAGCCTATCCCAGCTGTCACCAAGCGCGAGGCGGGGTTCATCCTGCACGTGGAAACACACGACCCTTCACCCTCATTCATGCATCATCTAGTAAACAGACACATTCACCCTCTCATCCAGCATCACATACAGACATGCAAAAATTCACCCTCTCATCACACATCATATGGAGACGTGCAACCTTTCACTCGTTCATAACGTATCACATAGAATAGAATAGAATAGCATCGAATAGCATAGCAAGGCATAGCATAGCATAGCATAGCATAGCATAGCATAGCATAGCATAGCATAGAATAGAATAGCATAGCATAGCTTAGAATAGAAGAGATTGGAATAGAATAGGGTGCTATATAATAGAATAAATTACAATAGCATAGAATAGCATTGAATAGAATAACATAGAATAGAATACAAAAGAATTGAATAAAATAAAAAGAATAGAATAGCATAGAAACAGACTAGAAAAGAATAGAAAAGATTGGAATAGAATAGAATAGAATGCAATACAATAGCATAGAATAGCATTGAATTGAATGGAAAAGAATAGCTTAGCATAGAATAGAATAGAATAGAATAGAATAGAATAGAATAGAATAGAATAGAATAGAATAGAATAGAATAGCAGAGATGAAGATGTTGAGGTTCTCTTTGGGAGTGACCAGGATGGAGAGGATCAGGAATGATCCATCAGAGGGACAGCTCATGTTAGATGTTTTGGAGAGAAGGTCAGAGGAGCCAGACTGAGATGGTTGTGTCATGGACAGAGGAGGGATGGGGACTATATTGGTAGACGGATGCTGGAATTGGAGATGCCAGGCAGGAGGTCTAGAGGAAGACCTGAGAGAAGATTTATGGATGCAGTGAGAGAAGATATGAAGGTAGCTGGTGTGAGAGAGGAGGATACACAGAATAGTGTTAGATGGAGAAGGTTGATTCACTGTGGCAACACCTGAAGGGAAAAGCTGAAAGGAAAAGAAGAAGAAGAAGAAGAAGAAGAAGAAGAAGAAGAAGAAGAAGAAGAAGAAGAATAGAATAGAATAGAATAGAGTATTTCTTGAATCGTCCCACAGCGGGAAATTTCAACCCCTCACAGCAGAAAGTGAGCGGTGCAAGAAAAGGCACTAAATAATAGAAAACTAAAGATAAACAGTCGTGTTAACAATAAATATATAAACAGTCTAGAAGTTGTTTAACAAGTGGCAACGAAACGACAAAAAGGATGAAAACATGGAGACACGCAAGCGTTCACCCTCTCATGGCCAGGTCTCTGCCGTCGTCGAGGTGTGAAGGTGTGAAGCCCGTGACTGATCCTGCCAGGTGAGCCACGCGAGACGGAAGGATGAAAGTCAACATCTGCCGCAACCACCCGGAGGTCAGCGATGAGGGCCGGGAAGCGACGGTTCTACCCGGATTTATAACCCCGTGCTCCTTTGGGGGAACATTTTATTGCGGATAATCAAAAGGCGGGAGCGAGGGATGGGTTTCCCGCGTGAGATCACGGCAGATGAAAGCGGCTCAAAGCACCGTATGCACTTCAATCCGGCCAAATCCGGCAGAACCGCGACGCGTCAAACACACGCTGATGCAACCGAGGGGCCGCCAACATCACGTGAAGATCCCGGCAGAGCTTCAGCAGGAGATCGAGGAAGGGAGTCCGAAATGAAGACGAGGAGCACGTCCTGCTTCCGCGCACATGTATTTATTTTTGTCTTTTTTTTTTTTTGGAGGTCTTCTTCTCCTTCGGGCTGCCTCCTTCAGGGGTCTCCTCAGCCAATCATCTGCCTCCGTCTAACCCTCTCCTCTGACACCACCTAACGTCCTGTCCTCCTCCCCTCCATCCGTAAAAGCTCCTAGCCAAGACCTCCCTCAGCGTCCTCCGTCCGCGTCCAAACCATCTCATCTCCTCTCTGATGGGTCCCTCCTGCCTCCCAAAGAGTGATCTTCACCTCTGCCTCCCGTCTTTTCACCTCCATCTTCTCCACCTTTTCCTTTCATTCTGCAAAGATCACGATCTCCAGGAAAAAGAGAAGGGTCTCGTCCGGCGACCGCTTGTAAACATCTCGCGGTGAAAAGAATCCCGAGACGTCATTCGGTCTTCTGACCCCTCCGTGCAGGAGAGCGGATCTGAAGATAAAGGAGAAACTTTCACAAACTCTTGTAGGTGTCAGGGCTTCTTTCTTTGGCCGCTTACTTTAAAATCAATAAATAAAAAAAAGGAAAAAAAAGAAATAAAAAACACCCGGGTTTTCGTTTTTCCGTTTGTCTTGTCACAAAGTGTTTACTCGGCTCGGCGGATCGAGATCAGAGTTGTCCGATCCCCACGGGTCGGAACCTGTAATCTTTGATTCATCGCCGCCTTTTACTTCTTATTCCAATTCAAAGCTCAGCTTTTTCCGCTGTCATCAATCATTTATCGCGCCGCCGACGTCTCCTCGGTGTTCCGAGGCCCCGGGAGTTCCGGGAGACGCGCGGCCAAAGAATATCAAGCTCAATACAAATCAATTGGACGGACGGAAAGCAAATGTAGCCTGTCGTGGAAAAGAGGGATGGGCCGGCCCACATCGCTTTCTCCTCTACCTGCAGGGTTTGCACCCAAACACACAACTACAGCTTTTATTGTGACACCCGCTAAGCAGTTTTTCCTTTTCTGAAAGCCGGTATTTCTGCACAGCTGAGATTGACAATGATTACTATTATTATTATTATTATTATTATTATTATTATTATTATTATTATTATTATTATTATTATTATTAGGGCTGTCGGATGGTAGTGGATTCATTTCGGTGAAAAATATGAACTTTTTTTTTTCCTCAACTAGAATCCGGTGCCTGTTTCTGCCTCCTCATTGCCACCAAACCTCCGGCTTCAAACATTCATTCATTCATTCATTCATTCATTCATTATCTGTACTCCCTATGCCGCAGTGAGATATATAACTGCCAGCGTAAATCTAAAAATATACAATAAAATAAAAAAGAAATAAAACTAGGGGATATGAAAAGATTTCTAATCATTCTCAATATGTGCAAAAAGTGGCAACTAGCAGTAAGAGACACATGGAGACATCAAATCATTCTTCGTCTCATTCACGGACACGGACATTCAAGTAGTCACCTCTCATTGCACATCGTAGGATAGGAAACTATGGAAAAGTGAAAAATAGGACAGAATGTTCCTTTAATCGGGGAAATTTTAATCTTTCACACAGCAGGAAGTGGATAATGCAGTAGAGCCCATTAATGATAATGTGCAGCAGTGAGATATAGAAATACCAGAGGATGTATCAAAATATACAATAAAATCAAAAAGAAATAAAGATAAAGGATATGAAAAAATGTCAAATCATTATAAACGTGCAAAAGTGGCGACGAGCAGCAAAAGATGGATGAAGACGTCCAATCATTAACCTTTCATTCAGGTCATACAGAGACATTCAATTCTTCACTCTCTCATTCGCACAGAACAGAAAAGAACAGGATAGAAAAATGAAAAATAGAACAGAATGTTCCTTTAATCGGGAACGTTTCAAATTCAATTTCACACACAGCAGAAAGCGGACAGCGCACTGGAGGCAGGTAAGAGTAAAGTGCAGCAGTGAGATATACAAATACCAGAGTAAATCTAAAACTATGCAATTAAATAAAAAAGAAATAAAGATAAAGACTACGGGAAAAAAGTGTCATTCTTATAAACATGAGCAAAAAGTCGCAGCGTGTGGAGATGAGTGTTATTCACCGTGTCGTCCCCGCGACGACGGTTTAACTCCAGACCAAAGTGTTCCTGCGTGAACTTCATAAAACAAGTGCCGAAGCGACTGTGCACGTGACCGCGCACGTGTTTAGCAAGGTGCGCGAGGCTTTAGCGACGGCGCTTAGAAACCAATGTGCGCGGTTCATTTCACCGCCGCGCCGCTCGGAGAGTTTCGAGGTTTGGGCGACGAGCAGCAACCCGGGGAGGCCCGGAGATAAGCACCCGGGCTACGGCCCGCTGACAGGAAATGATCGAAGGTGCTACGGGTGCGACCGTACAGTCCGGATTCGCCGCTCTGTCGGTCGCGGAGGATTTAGCTTTTCGACTTGTGGCGCCGGCGACGGGCTGAAAACGATCTCGCCCGGGCCCTTTTGTTTTTTTTTAGCACCGGATCGTAATTATTCAGCGCCATCTGCCATTTACATAATTCAAGACTTCCCCGCCTAAAAAGGACGAGCTCTCCGACCCCGCAAAACATAAACTCCTCTCCGGACGAGCCGCGGATCCGACCGCCCCGGAGTGCCCGCAGAGACCGGCGCTCATTTCAATATTTATTGAAATATTATCAAATCCACTCGGGGCTCCTCGCTGATCAACGTTCAGGCTGCGGCGCCGGCGTTTCCCGTCCCTCTCCTGCTGCCGGGGTCCCCGGCCACCCACAGCTTAGTCGGGAGATGCCGGGACTCTGCCTTGCCAGATAAGTGAAGGAACACGGTAAAGGGCAGCGATACCGTGTTGCACAGAAGGTCCTCCGTGCACGGTTTATTAATGCGTCCGCGGCGACACCTCGGCTCGCAGGAAAATCATCGTATACCTCAACAAAGGCACACAGTGAGTGATTCTCCTCGTCTCCGGTCGGGTTATGGATAAATTCCCCGGCTTACAAGGAAAGCTCGCGACCCGAGAGGGCGACCTTTGCCGAGCGCGTCCTCTCCTCGCGGCCGGCTTTGAAACCGAAAGCACATACGAACCGTTCCCGGTGTAATTACTGACGGCGCGGACGGCGCGCTGGCGCCCGGGCTCGGAGGTCACCGCATAATGGGCTCCTTCAGTCATCGTTATCTCGGGCGGCCGTGTCGGGTCACGGCGAACGTCAAGACCCGACCCCGGTCCGAGGAGCGGACGGAGACTTGGCGATGAGCCTGGGCTGGTCGCGAGCAGGCCGCCGCTCAGGAGGCAGCTTTGATTCAGAACGCAAGAGAAAAAACCCCAAACAAATCTTTTGTTTGAGTTTTGATAACGTTCAGCAAATTATTCGACTCCGGCTTTTCCGCCACCGCCGTCCCAGGAGGACGCTTGCTATTCATCAGCGCCCCCCTGCAGATTCTGCTTCTCATCTCGCTCGTTCAAATTCGAGCCGCGCTCGCGCTCGCTTTATTGTGCGAAGACCGACCGTAAAACGTTTTGTTTAATCAAAATCCGCAGCTTCGGAAATCAAGCCGAACCGTCGACGAGAAAAATCGACGGCCTCGACGATACTTCGATTCTTCGGAGAGTCGCCGACGCCGATGAAAGATGAACAGGACTCCCGGAGAAAAGGCAGCCACGGCTCTTCGTCCGATAATTGCGTCGTCTCGCCACGGCCGGCATACAAGTCTAGTCCCGTAGCCCAAACATCTGTGCCTCTTGCCGCATTTATCAAAAGCGAGCACGGAGGACGGACTCGGCTTTCGCCCTTAAGTGGTATAAGAGAGGATCGATTAAAGATTCATGAGGTAAACAACTGAGAAACTCAAACCTCCAGTCCACACTATTCGAGTCACGCCACGCCGCCATCAGCAGCTTCGCAGGCAGGAAGGAAAACAAAACGCACGGCCACGCAGACTCCCTTCTATTGACACTTTTCAGCCTTCATTAAGTGGATTAGAACAAAACTCAGGCTTGAATTAGATCCAACAATTAAATGACACCTCCTGAATAAACGGTTTTTATGCGTGGGGGGTCTCCATGTTCTGCCCATGGGGTTCCTCCGGTTCCTCCTCCAAATACATACAGGAGGTCCACTGAGAGATGTGTGAATGAGAGAGTGAACGTATTGTCTCTGCACGTGGCCCTGTGATTGGTTGGTCCAGGGTGACCCTACTTCTCACCCGCAACCTGGCAGAAGATAACAAATGAATGAACGATTATCAATTCAATGATTCTCTTTTTTTTTTTTTATATCAGTTCAATACATTGTGTTCTGTCAAGAGATTCTTTGTGAGATGATGATGATGATGATGATGATGATGATGATGATGATGATGATGATGATGAGATGTGCTGTCATGATCCCGTGAATGGGAGGTTGTTTCGCAGCAGCAGCAGCAGCAGCAGCAGGACATACAAGGACGAGAAAAATGAGAAATAAAAACAAATATGTAAATAAAGGAAAATGGGAAAAGCCGAAAGGAAAAGAAGATGTAAATGAAGTAAAATAAAATAAACTCGGTGTAAAGTGTAAAAATATAAAGTGAAATCTGAGAAAAAAACAATAAATAGTCTCTGAATTCTTAAAAACTCAAGCTAGCCAAAAAAATTATATATAACAAATATATCATATAATTTCATATTTTCTTCTCCTCTGGTCTTTTTCCCTTCAGGGTCTCCACAGCCAATCCACCTTCTCCATCTCACCCTGTTCTCTGGATCCTCCTCTCTTCATGTCCTCTCTCACTACCTCCATACATCTTCTCTCTGGTCTTCTTCTAGACCTCCAATTCCAATATCTTCACTCTCCCTCCTCTGTCCATGACCCAACCATCTCTGACTTTCTCTCCAAAACATCTACCTTGATGGACTCATTCCTGATCCTCTCCATCCTGGTCACTCCCAAAGAGAACCTCCACATCTTCATCTCTGCCACCTCCAGCTCTGCCTCCTGTCTTTTCTCCAAACCATCCATCATCTCTGCTCTCACCACTGTCTCCTCCACCTTTCCTTTCCTTCTGCCTGATGTTCTTCTATCTCATAGAACCCCTGACACTTTTCTCCACCC
>CAAKHD010001414.1:64785-87285 GCA_901007705.1 Fistularia tabacaria | reverse complement strand
AAATATATATACACATATACACACACACATATATACATATACATATATATATATACACACACACATATATATATACACACACATATATATACATATATACGTATATATATACATATATATACATATATGTATATATACATATATATACATATATATACACATATATATACATATATATATACATATATGTATAATTATATATATATACACACATATATATATATACATATATACACATATATACACACACACATATATATCTTTATACATATATATATATATACATCCATATATTTTTATACACACACACACACACATATATATATATATATATATAATAACATTTTATAGTCAATTATAATATGTTCTTATTAAATGCATGATTTTTTTGGCTGGATTGAGTTTTTTCATTGATATTTTAAATGTACCACTAGCATGTTATTGATTCCTATGAACGACTTTCTCTGCTCTGACTGTTGGTTGTAAAACCGCTCATACGTTTCATCTTATTTATGAACTCTATCACTGAGGCTTTTGATCAGACGTATGTTTGTGAATTTATTTCTTTTTTTAGTGACTAACCTTAAAGGATTGACCGGCAAAGGGTCCTACGACCCTTTCCATTGTGTCACAAACTGCGTCAAAGAGAGGCTGGAGACGGCACTAATAGATCTATTTGTGGCCGAGTCTGGCTGCTGGGAGAGCTTCGGATCCCATCTGAAGCAGCTGAGCATTTCAAGAGGTGGCCCAAACAGCAAGGTTATTCAAAGGTTCAGCCTTATTGACTCTCAATTCTTATAAACTCAAGTTGCCCCCCAAAAAAATATTGAATAATAATATATTACAGTCAATTATGATATATTGTAATTGAATACACATTTTAGTCATACTTAAGATTATTTATATCTATATGTTTAATGTACATACATTTGAAATATATATAAATGTAATATAGAATTAATAGATGCAACATTATATAGATATCTTACATGTCAAATAAATATATTTCATAATCACAATATAATCATTATCAAATACATTATTTTTTGGCTTGCTTGAGTTTTTTTCATGGATATTTAAAATGTTTACATGTTCATAACACATTTATTTTTTTTCATAAAAATGTAAATAATTTATAATTATTTACATTTATGTATATATTTAATTATAATCAATTATAATCAATTATAAGACGTTATTATTAAATACATTATTTTTTGGGCTTTGAGTTTTTCATTGATATATTAAATGTACCATAAGCATTCATTGATTCTTATGAAAGATTTTCTCCGGTGTAACTGTTGGTTGTTAAACCGCTCATGCATTTCATCTTATTTTTTGAACTCCATCACTGAGGCTTTTGACCACATGTATGTTTATGTGATTATTTGTTTTTTTTTAGTGGCTAACCTTTAGGGACGACCCTTTCCATTGTGCCACAAACTGCCTCAAAGCGAGGCTGGAGACGACGCTAATAGATCTATTTGCAGCCGAAGCTGGCTTCTGGGAGAGCTCCGGATCCCATCTGAAGCAGCTGAGCATTTCAAGCGGTGGCCCCTGAGGCAGCACGTCGGCCCGGAGCCAGGTTCGATTCGCCCGAGACACGCGGGGCCGGCGGTGTCGAGGTTTTGCCGTAAGGAACACGGAGTAGAATCAACAAAAGCTGCTGTTTGGGGAAGGAAAATGAAATGTCTGAGATCGGGACGGGCGTTGGGGGAGGGGGAGAAACATGAGGAAAGATCAAGAGCAGAAGGAAACAAGGAGGGGGGGGTTAATCGGAAGACGATGGGAGGTTGAGTCCGAGGCTTTGCTTCCCTGAGGATTTTGCATGAAACCTCGGGATGTGGTCGACCTCACTCCAGCCTCTTTGCATTATTGAGCTGGCAACGCCACTGTAAAATGCAGCCTGGGGGTTCTGCCGAGAGCGCCGGCCGGCCGGCCGGCGGCAAGTAACTCCAACCTGCTGGCAAATGGTAAAGGAAAAGGAACTTAAACGGCACATGAGCCTGTGACCGATCAGCCAAACCTTCTGAAATTGAATCAAATTTCTACTCCGTTCAAGGTAATTCACGACACAGCTGCTCCCCCAGTGAGAACATTAGTCACTCTGATTGCGGAGAGAGTTGTTGCATCCACACGGTAGACCTCCAGAGGAGAGCGCAGGGTTCCGAGATGTACAACCACGTTTGGGCAACAACCGTTCCCTCATGTCGCCGTCGGCCTTTGGAAAACTCCACCCATTGAAATCACCTCATGGACAAAACGATGGTGTGTTTAAAGGCCTGACTGAAAAATGGTTATTGTCACAACAAGCCTGCGTGCACTGAGTCATGTGATCCTGTATGAATGCTTTGGTGGATGTTTGTCAGTTTCCTGAGGTGGGACTGATATTAAAGATGCGATTGGAATAATGATCTTCTCCATGTGGATGAATATCGATTGATAGTCTCATGTGCTTTTTGTAAGTGTAACATCAACCTCTCCAGGGACGCCGGCTGGAAATTTGCATTCTTTGCATTGTTCCTGATCAAATAAAAATAAATGAATGGATAAATACAAAAATCAGTGCATGATGGGATACCTCGACAAGATGCGTGTTGAAGTCAAATGCTGAAACTGCCGAGGATGAGGGATTCGACGGATAAGGCGCTCCAAAAAAAAAAAAAGAAAACAGCCGGAGCTCCGGTCCGACATCGCTCAAGGGACCGTCCAATCGGTTGGTCTCGTGAGTGCGCGGATCACGATGAGATTTGCCCCGGTTTTTACGAGCGCGCCGGGTCGCGGGGTCGCCGATGCCGACGTAATTGAAACCCCGTCTATCCGTCATGCCTCCGACGCGGGGCTTCACTCGACAGCGTGCGCTGGGGCAGGTGATGGAACACCGCGCCCGCCTTGTCCCTTTGTTGGGGGGAATCGAATGTCTTCCTCTCTAATTCGGCCCTGTCCCCATTATCTTCAAGAAAGGTGGCCCGCTGTTGAGATCCATCACGTAAGGCAAAGCTGTTGTTGAATGTGAAACAATTGTTTTTCAGCTTAACTTGCTGCCAGATGAAGTCCATTGATCTCTGAAGTAATCCATGGTCCCCGGTCCCACACCATTTGTACCTTCGCTGAAATGATTGGTCTAATCTCAAGGCCATGCATCAGCTGTAATTACTTAGATGGGATTTCAGCTGCCGAGGTGATAAATGGCCACTTAACTTCATTTGTCTCGGCCCGCCGTCGGTTTGCGGCGCCACTCATCAAACTAACGGTGAAAAGTATTGAATGACTCTCCCATTACTTCCAAAGGAAAACCCTCGGACAACGGCAGGCCATAATTCCGGGAGAAAAGTGGCCTCGCCGAGCGAAATGACTTGATGAGTTAACGTATTTTTTCAAGTATTTACAAATGTGCGTGCGTTTTTGGTTTTACATTTTTCACAGCTGTCAGAAACCGATGTCGCTTTCGGACAGGAACGTTCGACGAAACGTCCAAGTGGCTTCCTCCAATCCCAGAGGCAGTGGAGGGACCACGGTAGGTACCTTCAGCTCCACACTCAAAAACAAACCATCGAGGTAGAAGAGGAGGAAAACGACACGTTCAGAGAATAATAACAACGGACCATCGGATCGGTTGAAGTCATTTTTAACTTCTCCCCGTTAGACGTTAGCTAACTCCGCACTTTATTCTGGCCAGAGCGCTGATGTTCCTCTGCGAGCTCTGGAAACCCCTCTGAGGCGCAGCTGGCCTGAAGAGCTTGGATCTCTTCGCCGCTCCGTTTCTCACTGTTTCTGTCCTCCCCCCCCCCCCAAAAAAAATCAACCTGACCCTGGTAGTTTTGGAAAATCGCACTCGGCAATCCACGAAAAGCATCTTGTAATGGGAGATGTGTCCTTTTGAATTCCACCAAACAACAGGCACCTACATCACATGAGCTCCTAAGGAACATCCACTATATGGCTAAAAGTAATGTGCACCAGCCTTGACTGGCATATGACCTTAAGTGACATCCCAGTCCTGATCCATTGGCTTCAATATGACATGGCTCCATCCATTTGTGAGGTTGGACAAGAAGGCCTGGCTCTCAGTCTGCACTCTAATTAATGCCAAAGGTGTTGTATGGGATTGAGGTCAGGACTCTGTGCAGGCCAGTCAACTTCATCCACAGCTGACTCCGTCATCCATGTCTTCATGGAGCTTGCTTGGTGCACTGGTGCTCAGTCATGCTGGAAAAGGAAGGGGCTCCAAACTGTTCCCACAAAGTTGGGAGCGTGGAATTGTCCAGAATGTCTTGGTATGCTGAAGTATGCTTGGTGTGCTGATGCTTGGTATCCCTTCAGCACGTCATATTGAAGCCTATGGATCAGGAATGGGATGCCACTTAAGTTCATAAGCGAGTCAAGGCTGGTGAGCCAATACTTTTGGCCAAAGAGTGTATGTGGAGTATGTGGAGTATGTGGAGTATGTGGAGTATGTGGAGTATGTGGAGTAGGACCTAAGATGGTTCTAGGAATTGAGATCCATGGTCCCTGGTTCCTCTGCTGTCTGACGCATGACGATACAACTTTTTTTCCTGCGAAGGTTCTCAGAACTCCATAAAGTTTCTACAGTGAAAAAGCAGCTGAAGCGTCCCTTCATCTGCTTCAGCTTCCAGGCACTCTCCAAGAACAACTAACCTTTTTTTTTAAAAAAATCATTAGTATTTATCTTTTGTTGCTGTGGATCATTAAGCCGAGTTCCAACCAGCATTCAGAAATAGGCGAGATATCTGGAGGTCTTTTTTGTTTATTTTTCCTTTTTGCATCAGTGAGTAGCGCTCCTGGCCCCGAGGGACCGCAGCGCCGATCCCCGGCGAGAGAATCAATGGCTGATCTCGTCTCCCGGTGTTCGGTGATAAAGTACGCATGAAGTCCCAACAATAACAGGGTAGACGGCGAACGCACTTTCTTCAGACTGCTTATTGTGACACCGTCTTAATGGACGAAGCAGCCAAATCCGATACGTTTGTTATTATCGGACAGAAGCGGAGCAGGGTTGCTGCTTTCCCCCACAGCCTTTGAATAGCTTCACAGAATGCACCTTCCGAGGCGGCCGACATCAAACGAAGCGTGGAAACTCTTGAGTCTGGAATGCGGCGAAGCCTCTGAGCGCTTTTTTCTGTCAGACAAATAAATAAAAAAATATAAAATCGCAGCTCTAATCGTTCATTCGGCACTGTTTTACCAGACGCCACCAAACAAAGACGCTGCAGAATGCTCCGTTGTCAGAACGGTAAGAATGTTAAAAAAAAAAAAAAAAACTACTTTCCCTCGGTCTTGCTCGTCGGTCTTTTATTTCTGTGCGGCAGTGCTCCTTCCAGATCAATTATTCCCTCTAAAATAAGTCATGAAATATTAAAGAGGAGGCTGAGCGGGGGTTGAAAGCTTCCCTTACGCGGGGGTGTTGTATCTGTTTCATATTTCATGACGATGGAGGGGGCTGCGGCGAGGAGGAGGCACTTCGCTCGCTTTGGGACATTTTTGCTGCAGCTAATTTAGTCGGCTGCCCAAAACCTACAAGTTAAAGAGCCCATCCAGAGGTGAATGATGACCAACGCTCATGGGCGAATGCCTCCCTCTATGCCGGCCTACCGCTACCTACCAGCCATGGAAAATGTGTTTATTACTGAGTGGTACCGTTGAGGCCGAAGCGGGGAACCTCGCAGATGCGTCTGTAGTACCAATACAATGGATACGAGGCCTTTTACACATTGACCCTTGTTGCCTCCCTCCCACTGTGTTGTTACCTCGCCGTGGTCGGGAGGCTTGTGTACTTCCATGACCCTGGAGGCGACACCGGCGGGGGGTTCTACCCCTGGTAGGTCCTAGCTTTCGGGGTAGAGGCCAGACAAGAGGCAACACCTGGTCCTCCGGGTCCGGGGTTTAACCTCACCCCATAAAACACTACATGTTACAGATACGCAAATAAGAGTAAACCAAGATATCCCGCCCAGGGGAGAAGATGGACCTTCGTCAGATGGACTGATGACGCGGAGTGGTGAAAGCTGAAAGCTGGAAGCACCCGGAAGCCGAAAATCATCCTCTCTACCAGGGCTACAACCACCATCGGTACGTGGAGCGTAAGGACCACATTCGAAGCCGGAAAGACCGCACAAGTTGCCATCGAGGTTACACTTGGGGACAGCTTTAATGCCTGGAGAACTCTTGTTGGCAGCCTAAACCCCAGAAGGGGTCGTCTGCGATAACTAACTAACCTTGCTGCATCGCATGTTGTTAAGTCTTCTCATGCTTTGGCCGGGCTCCCCGAGGCAGAACACGCTTCCCACGTTGAAATATGAACAAAACGTCACTCGCGGGGAACTCGACAAGCGTGATAATCGCCCCCTTTCTACGTGATTGTATAGGGAGGTGCAAACGCGTGGCCCGGAGCCTACACGGGCTCGCGCGCTGCCCACGTCAACGAGTCCAAGATGTTTATTACCTTGTTTAAAGCGTCGCATGAAAAAGTGATGAGCGCGGAGCCCCGTACGGAGGCACCGTCACCATCCGAGTGGATAACGTCGTCCACGGGTCACCGCAAGCACCGCTTCTTTATTTATTCAGTGCGATTTTAGTTCCTATCCTCTTTACGGTATGGTAATGTGGTATTAGCTCCCTGGCTGTTCGCGGAGCACAATACCTGCAGCACGCCGCGTGTCTGGGAAATGGGGCAGCGGCGAGGAGATGCGTCGCAGTGGTGGAGCTTCAAAGCGTTTTGTTATCATTGTATGCGAGCCAAGCATCAGACTGTTCCTGATCAAACAGCACATTTGTCACTCTGAAACTGACATTGAGAGGATGGGATTTTTTATTTATTTTTTTATTCATCACTTCTACAGAGGGCTTTTTCAAACATCACGGTTCACCGACTCGCCGGGAAAGCTTTGTCAGAATTCGATGCTGATGCAGATCATCTCTTTTGTCTTCGTCATTAATAATACAAGCTTGGTCGTGATTACTTTGGCTGAGGGGAATATATTTATGCAGGGTTTTTTTTTTTAAATATCAGCAACGGCGAGGAGAATAAACTTTGAAATATCACTCGCATCTGCAACACAAATGACCGAAAGACCTTCCGTATTTCGGGCACCATAAGGCGCACCACTCTATAAGGCGCAACATCGACGATCGGGTCTACTTTGATACATGAGGCGCAGCGCGTTATAAAGCGCAATGTCAATGTTGAATTCTCTGGCAGCTGCTCTCTTCCCATCATCTACTTCGTGACTCATAGCCTCGACTTTGAATTCCGCTTCGTAAGCATGTCTCTTAACAGGTGCCATCATACATACAGATGTACACTTATATAACGTTGAAGCCCAGTGCCGAGCGCTATTACAAAAAGCGGCGGAGGTGAGCGTGCTACGTACTGTTCTCTCAGTACATCATAATCATTCACTCTGTCATGCACACATCATATAGAGCAGGGGGGGTCAAAGGGCAACATGTAACAGGAACAGGATGAATGTAACTAAATGTCATCAATTGTAATGTAAAATAAATCCAAGTACTGCTTCGTGTTAAATAAATCTGAATTTATGACTCATTCAAATCCAAAATGTTACATATGCATTTGCGTTTCCTAGTTGCTCTGTTGCAACGAAAATCCTTTTCTATTGTCGGGTTAAGAAATCCGCATGACTCCATCCATCAATGATCAAACTATCCAAGCGAATCAAGAAAAATACCATCCAACACTAGTTATTAACATTAACTTTGTTCAAAACCTTTTTGTCACAATCGAGGGGCAGAAAAACAGAATTAGTACAACCAACAAGTGTGAGCTGCTCAGAACATGTGTGACAGATGGAGAATTTCACAAAAACAACTAGCGGACTTGCAGATTTGTCTCCCACAACTTTACTGTTTTTACAAATGTGGTCTTTAAATTTAAGACGTTCCTGCGGGCCCCGTAAAGCGACGTGGCGGGCCATATTTGGCCCGCAGGCCTTGAGTTTGACACGTGTGCTATAGAGCTATACAATCATTCACTCACTGATTCACACTGGGCAGTTTGTGGTCTCCAGTGAACCTCCAGCATGCGTGTGGACTGCGGGAGGAACCCGGAGAACCCTGAGGAACCCCACGCAGACTCGAGGAGAACATGGAGGCTCCAAGCAGAAAGGCCTCCCGTGGGAATCCAACCGACCTCCTGGGCGGTGCTAACCGCTGCGCCGGGCATCGACCCCCTGCTTCAACTACCGCATTGCAGACGTGATTTCAGCCGGCTGTAAACCATCTCAAACGTCCTGCCGGCGTCTCTGAAAACAGAATTCCGAACCGTTCCAACGGAGCATTTAACGTTGCGGGGACACCGTGAACCCCGTCCTTCCGGAGGAGCCACGAAATTATTTATTTAGCAGCTTGCACGACCTGCCCTTGCGCTGCACGGACGGAGCAGATGTTGGCGGCGAGCGCCTCGGGAGGCGAGGCCGTCTCAGACCTGTCAGAGCGAACAGATGCATATTAAACCGCCTGTTTAAGCTCTATTAAGTGGCAGATTTGGCCTTCTGGTCACCCAGAGCCAGCCTGCCTCTGGCCTGGAGGTCAGAGCAGGAATCACCCATTCTAGTTTACCATCGAATGAAAGGAGAATTCAGGCACATCCTGGTCAGAAATTTGGGATAAAAACGTTAATCCGAGCGTTTTATCCAAAGAAAATCAAAAGGACTCTTTTTTTTTTTTCCCTCTGGTTTTGTGAAAAGTTCCTTCAACTGAACTGTTTTATCAAATGAACTTTCCGTCCCACTTTTCATCCAATGAAATATTTGAAACTTTGCCGTCGACATAAAGATTGCCAGCGGCGGCGCTTTAAATTAAATCATGTTTAAATTACATTTTCTTTTTATTAGAATTCATTCATAATCTACAGCTCATCTTGCGCTCGCGGTTGCAGGATGTGGGTTTTTTCAGCCTCCCATTTCCTCCCTGCATCCGAAACCGAACAAAAGCTTTTTCATAACATATATTTATTCATTCATTCACAATCTGTAGCGGCTCAGGGTCACATGGTTTCCCAGCTGCCGTCGGGCGAAAGGCGGGTTCGCCCTCGACCAATCATCCAAGTCATGCATCCATTCACCCTCTCATTCACACATCATGTAGAGCATAGAT
Organism: Fistularia tabacaria; assembly: GCA_901007705.1. Taxonomy (NCBI): domain Eukaryota; kingdom Metazoa; phylum Chordata; class Actinopteri; order Syngnathiformes; family Fistulariidae; genus Fistularia; species Fistularia tabacaria. The sequence continues at coordinate 78,150 of CAAKHD010001414.1, read as the reverse complement.
GTCAAACTCTGGCCCGCGGGCCAAATTTGGACCGCAGTGTGATTCTATTTGGCCCGCGAAGCAACAGCAAATAACTATTAGAGCTAGCCTGACGCTATTCTAGCCTATAGCGCATGTAGCGCTAATACTACAATTCCCAGAATGCTCTGCTGGCGTTTGGCGCTAAAATCACAACAGGACCCATAAACGCCCTCAACTCTGCTGACAGCGGTCATAGCGACATTACGCTAATTCTGGCGCCGTGCTAGCCCTCTGAAAAACAGTGAAAGATAAAGGCAGAAAACAGGAGCTCTCTGGAACGGTGGGAGGCAGAATATCTGTTTCCAAAAGTCAGACATGTTTGTCTTGTATGTGGAGCCAAGGTGGCTACAAGCAGGGAGAACAGAGGGAACAGAAGAAATGAATGCCATGGATGTGTTTTTTAATTAGACTTTCCATTTTGCATGAGTGCAATATGAAGTTCTATATCGTCTAGTATTAAGCTTTGCTTGTTCTAGGTTCAGTTTTGAAGCCAAACTTGTTTGGGTTCGCATGAAAAGGTTCAATGTTCTATCAGGAAGAAGATTTTTTTTCACGACATTGTCCCACTTTTTAGCCCCAGGGTGGATCTGAGTTTGACACCCCTGATATAGAGGCATCCGTCCGTTCACCCTCTCATTCACAGGTCATAAAGCAACATCCCACCATTCACCCTCTCATTCACAGGTCATGGAGACATACATCATTCACCCTCTCATTCACAGGTCATGGAGACATACATCATTCACCCTCTCATTCACACTTCATGGAGACATACATCATTCACCCTCTCATTCACAGGTCATAGGGGGACATGAAGCCGTTCACCCTCTCATTCACATGCCAGATAGAGACATACATCCGCTCACCCTCTCATTTACACATCATACATACGACCATTCACCCTCTCATTCACACCTCATATAGAGAAATACATCATTCACCCTCTCATTCAAAGATCATATGGTGACATAAAGCATTTCACCCTCTCATCATACGTCATATAGAAATATACATCCATTCACCCTCTCATTCATATGCCATATAAAGATATACATCCATTCACCCTCTCATTCACATGCCATATAAAGATATACATCCATTCACCCAGTCATTCATATGCCATATAAAGATATACATCCATTCACCCAGTCATTCATATGTCGTACAAAGACATTCATCCATTCACTGTCTCATCAACTAGAATAAGTTATGATGGAGAGTAAATGACTGAATGAATGAAAAATTGATTTTTGTATGATTGTATTAGAAATGTGAGTGTACTGTTGTAAACAAAGTCCAGCTGAAGCTTTGTGGAACGCGACACCCAGATGTTACGCTGAAGTTCGGCCGCAGAGGAGACGTGGCAGCCGCCGCTGCAGCGTGTGAATATTTAAAGCCTGATCAGCGGAGGTAATACGACGGCTGATTATGAGAGCCGTAACGCCACGTGTGTGAGCGTTGAGCTGCCAGAATCCAACGCTACGCACACACACACACACACACACACAAAACACACACACACAGCTGCATGAAGGATTTGAGAAAACAGTGGAAAATCATTTGCCAAAACAACATTTTTAATTAAATTGCTTTTTTTTTTTTTTTTCGTTTTGTTTTTGTTCCTCGACGGCTGAGAGGAGCGGCGGCGCCTTCCGGTGTCAGGCGCGGCGGAGAATGTGGTGAAGTCTGAAAGCGGGGTCACTTCCGTCCGCCGGTCGGCCGATCTCAGGGGCGCGGCCGCAAATCAGACATTGAAGTGACTTCCCTCCCGAAAGAGTGTCATTTTTTATTTTTTTTAAATTTTTTTTTTTTTTAAATGGCTGCATGAGAAAAAAAATTGTATCGATAAATTTGAAGCCGGCCCCGGCTGCTGTGATTTGTTATTGTACTTTGCGCTAATAAATCACTGTGTCCTCTGCAGAAAGGGCGTCGTAGGTCAGCCGCTGTGCTTTTCTGCTTACCCCTGTTGTTTCCTCGGCCCTTTTTGAAGCCGTCCACCACGAACACCCATTAAGTCAATAAACGCTGAGCCGTTTACTGTAAACAATTCATTCTCGAGGTTCTCCGCCGCAACTTAATAGCCACCTCTCCGAGTCCTGTGAGAGGTAACATCTGGTCAATATGAGCGCGGATGGACGCATATTATTATCATTGTCAGGTTTCTGGTGGTAGCCAAATCGAGCGCGATTGCATAGAGGGGTGCGGCTCCTGTTTCTATTCTTCTCGGTTTGTGTTTTATTGAACTTCTCAACAGAAAATAACGCTTTGTTTCCAGCGACAGCCATATTGGATTATCGACTTTTATCAAATCTTCAATATCCCCAGCTGTGTCGATGGATATTTTACACCCCCCGTCGCTCTGCTGACAAAAGCAGGGTTAGCGCGGATAAATAACGCTGTTAGGTCTGTCTTTTCCTTTTGGACTTGTCTTATCAGCCGATAGCTGCGGGTGAAACAAACTCCAATCTCGATGCAATTAAACTCTGTTTCTCTTGGCGGCGGATGTGGGCCGCGCTCGCAGGGGACCGGCAGCGACGCCGCATCTCCGGTTTCGCCCAGAAGATAACGCGCAAACAGGAAGTTCATTTTGGCACAACATCACATCGGAGGTTAATGTTAGCAAACGTGTCGGGAATCCGGAGAATCCACAAACAATAAATGTGGAGAATTATTTTCACACGTCTGGTTCAGTTTGAATACGAGCTTCATTCCCGCAGTCCGAACACAGGCGGCAGGATCACTGGAGACCCTGGACACCCGGAATGTGAATGACAGGATGAATGGTTGTGTTTCTACACATGCTGTGTGAATGAGAGGGTGAACGGTTGTGTTTCTATAACAAATATTTGATTGAGATAAGATCATACTTTATTGATCCCCATAGGGGAAATTCTTTTGTCACAGCAGCGCAACAATAACAATATCAATAAAGTATAGGGTTAGATGAGGAGGCTGATTCGCTGTGGCCACACCTGAAAAAAGGGAAAAGCCGAAAGGAAAAGTAGAAGAAGAAGAAACTCAACCATTCACCCCCTCATCCACATAATATACATAGAAACACAAGTATAAATATAAATAAGGGAGGCAATTAAAAGACAGTCAAAAAATATCTATAATTTTCTTTTTTAAACAGACCAGGCAGCAACAGACAACAGAATGAATAAATGAATAAATAAAAAAAACAGCAGGGGTGAGAAGAGACAACCAAAATCGACAACACCTGAAGGTTCTGCACCTGGGTGGATGAGCCGGGGGTTGAGGGGCTCAGAGACGCTGATTGGTTGTGTTTCTATGTATATATTATGTGGATGAGAGGGTGAATGGTTGTGTTTCTATATATATATTATGTGGATGAGAGGGTGAATGGTTGTGTTTCTATATATATTATGTGGATGAGAGGGTGAATGGTTGTGTTTCTACATATATATTATGGGATGAGAGGGTGAATGGTTGTGTTTCTACATATATATTATGGGATGAGGGGGTGAATGGTTGTGTTCCTATATATATATATATATTATGTGGATGAGAGGGTGAATGGTTGTGTTTCTATATATATTATGTGGATGAGAGGGTGAATGGTTGTGTTTCTATATATATTATGGGATGAGAGGGTGAATGGTTGTATTTCTATATATATTATGTGGATGAGAGGGTGAATGGTTGTGTTTCTATATATATTATGTGGATGAGAGGGTGAATGGTTGTGTTTCTATATATATTATGTGGATGAGAGGGTGAATGGTTGTGTTTCTATATATATTATGTGGATGAGAGGGTGAATGGTTGTGTTTCCTCTTCTTCTTTTCCTTTCGGCTTTTCCCTTCAGGTGTCGCCACAGCGAATCAACCTCCTCCATCTAACCCTATTCTCTGGATCCTCCTCTCTCACACCAGCTACCTTCATATCTCCTTGCACTACGTCCATACATCTACTTCTCTCAGGTCTTCCTCTAGACCTCCTGCCTGGCATCTCCCATTCCAGCATCCGTCTACCAATATAGTCCCTATCCCTCCTCTGTCCATGACACAACAATCTCAGTCTGGCTCCTCTGACCTTCTCTCCAAAACATCTAACATGAGCTGTCCCCCTGATGGACTCATTCCTGATCCTTTCCATCCACGTCAATCCTAAAGAGAACCTCAACATCTTCATCTCTGCCACCTCCAGCTCTGCCTCCTGTCTTTTGTTCAGTGCCACTGTCTCCAAACCATACAGCATCGCTGTTCTCACACCCTTAAATCTGGATTTTCACAGTGAACGAAGTCAAAAAAAAAACCAAAAACCTTCTTCTGAAAAGTCCCAACAAGCCCAAGCTGCTAAAACAATTAGCCAGGGATTCCGGAGGGAGGGCTTTATTATCAGCAGTTAATCAGCACGCGTTTTTTGCTTGAAAGACGACGAGCGGGTGCCATTGAGATGTGGCTGGATGCGGTGCATGGAGTGGGCGCTTGTCATTATGGAAACCCGAGGCGTCGTATCCCGGCAGACGGGGCGGGCAGAGCCACGGGCGGCGGTTCGGGGCCTAATTGAACAGGGCGATTCCCTCTCAAGGGCTATTCTCAGCGCTCATTATCCTCCCCTTGTCCCCGGCAAGACCAGATGAGTTTGCTTTGACTTTGAACCTCCCACTCCAAACAGGTCACTCCGGCTCCCCTTCGGCTTTTATAAATAAGCAGCTCTGCGTCTCTTTTTTCTCTTTGTTTTTTTTTTTTGTTATTTTTTTCTCTTCCTCCCCGAGGCACCGTTGCATCACCTTCGGCAGCTGCCGGCAGAGGCTCCGCTCACAACAAACCCCGTCCGCTCTAATCGCTTTTGTTGCGTGCGAAGCGTCCGCATAAAAATTCGTTTGACATTTCGTGGAGTGTTTTGATGAAAAGCTCGATGAAAATGTCAAAATCTTCTCGACGTGGACACTGGGCTTGAACGTCTTCACGAGAGGACGTTTCTATCCTCACCTCCTTCTTGAGAAGTGAAGAAGCCTCTCTGATGAGGATAGAAACGTCTTCGAGTGAAGAAATTCAAGTTCTGCACTGAACTGAAGAAGCCTCGGGGATGAAGGGTGAAACATCTTCGAGTGAAGAAATTACAGCCCGGTTGCCACGACAAGAACATTTCCACAAGAATTCACCGTGACCTGGACGACTGAGAACCTCAAGGCTCAATGAAAATCCACGACTTCTCCATCCGGCCGCCGCACCGTAACAAAGGGAGCAAAGAAAATCAGATCTCATAAAATCTCATAAGATCTGGAAGTGACGAGGCTCCTCCTGACGGGAGACAAAAAAAGAAAATGGTCGGGATCTGCAAATGTGTCCGACGGTCGGCGGCGCAGAGCCGACGGTTCGCTAGCGGGTTAGCATCGGCCAGAGCCGGACCGCACGAACTACTTGGGATATTTTGCATTGCCGGGTAACAACTATTCATTCACTCATTCTCTTTACCGCTTGTCCTGCAGCCGGGATCACTGGGGTGCTGGAGCCGATCCCCGCCGCCGCCGGACGAAAGACGGGGTTCACCCTGGCCCGGATCACATGACCGCACGTACAGATATAGCAAGACAAAGAAGATCTTGAAATTCAAGTCCAGCTGCCATGACAAGAAGTCAAGAAGTCACCATGACCTGGACGGCTGAGGACATCCACAGAAAAGACATGCAAGCATTCAGCCTCTCGTTCACGGGTCATACAAACGTTCCCGGTTCCATTCCTGGACCCTCCGAGTGTGTCCAAGTGTTGTAGAGAGAGAAACTGAAGACCTGGCGCTGCTAGACGGCAGCCAACCGCCATGATGGGTTTTAATGCGGAGAACGAATAGCCCCCATTATTATTGTCATCATTATTAATTCTGGTGGAAATCTTCTTGTCGTTGCAACTGGACTTGTCCGGTTCAGTTCTGAAGAAGTGAAGAAGCCTCTGGGATGAGGGGCTGAGGAAACCTCTTCCAGTGAAGAAATTCAACGACGAGAAGATTTCCGCAAGGATTCACCCTGACCTGGACGACTGAGAACCTCAAGGCTTCCATCGTAACAAAGGAAGCAAACAAAATCAGATGTTAACTTCTAAATGGGTGTGACAGGGTTCCTCCTGGCGGAAAAAAGATCGATCGGGATCTGCAAATGTGTCCCCGAATCGACTGACGAGCCCAACGTCCGACACGAACAGTCACGTTATTGACAATGCAAATAGAAAACACCCCTCGCGCGGGCCGGCGGCCGTTCATCAATCCGTCCTTTCATTTTGCAAATGGATGGCCCGCTCGCGCGGCGTCAGAAGCCGTTGCACAAACACACTGTTTGCATCTCCGCCCCCTCGTCCTCCATCCGCCGGCGTCAAGATTTATTGTAAACAAGCCGGCGGAGACGGCGGGGACGGCGGAGCGCACCGGGCCGCCTTCATTACACATGGATCCTCTTTCACAGATGATGAGATAAATGATGAGCGCGTCAAACATATTGGGCCGCCGGGTTGACGGAGCAGGAGCCGTGCCAGGAGGGCCTTTTCTTTCAGCTTCCTGTCGCAGTTCCTGCAAGTGCGTCGCTGCCTCCCGCTGGTTACAAACCTGCGAGATGAACAGGTTTATCTCGGGCGCGGCGCGGACCATCAACATCCGCTCGCGCGGATGTTTTTTCGGACAACGGCGGTAAAAGGCGGCGTGGAATATGGGAAAAACTAGGAAAGCGCGTGTTGAGAAAAGTTGGCTTTTCTTCGTCGTCGTGGAGAAACTCCAGCGGCAGTTCCCAGAACCTTCTCAGGAGCAGGCGGCAGAGAAACCAGGCACCGCGGACATCAACTCTCCTACTCTTTTCTCGGTCTTTTTACGGCTCCAGAGGAACTCCTCGGTGCTCGGTGGTTAGCCGGGGTCAAACTATCCGCGTCGGCTGTTTCTTAGAACTTTTCTGTCCGAAAAACAGTTGATATGCATCTGGATCGCCGCTGAAGCTCGTTCAGCCGTGAGTGCAACCAACGGCCCGCGGGGTAATACCAGCACCGCCCTGCCGAAACCGATGCATGGCTTAGATCAGGGGTGTCAAACTCAAATCCACAGTGGGACGAAAATTCAAAACCGGGACAAAGTCGCGGGCCAACGTTGATATTTATTGAAAAAAATCTCCCTCCAGATAAAAACAATGAAGCTTTTCATGTGGAGCCAAACAAGTTTGGCTTCAAAGCTGAAAATGGAAGAAGCAAAGCTTCATCCTAGACAATGTCTAACTTCATTTTGCACACATGCAGAATGAAAATAATTCAAATTAAAAAACACATCCATGGCATTCATTTCTTGATTAAAAGTTAAATAAAAATTACAATTGCCTCTTTTTATTTGCAGCCTTCTGAATTTCATTTCAACAGTAACCCTTTTGTCTACAGGCTAATAATAAATGTAGAAAATTAAATTACTGTTTTTTTGCCTTTCTTTTCGCCATTTTTGGGAGGGTTAGCACAGCGCCAGTATTAGCATAACGTCGCTATGCTGTCAACAGAGGAGTTTATGGGTCGTGTCGTGATTTTAGCGCCAAAACACCAGCAGAGCATTCTGGTATTTGTAGTATTAGCGCTACATGCGCTGTAGGCTAGAATAGCGGCGGGCTAGCTCGAATAGCCATTTGCTATGGCTTCACGGGAGAAATAGAATAACACTGCGGTCCAAATTTGGCCCGCGGGCCAGAGTTTGAGACCTATGGCTTGGATTCTAAAATATAAAAGCTTCGCATGTTGCAGAAAAACAATAACACTAACCTTCACCTAATAGATTGAAATGTCCAGACTGTTTCCTGAGGACTAGGTTTGTGAAATAGGAGTCCAAATATCGTCTGCTGTTTTTTGTTTGTTTTCCGAAGATCTACCTTTTTCCGATCCCATGCTGTCGAGCTGCAAAAACCAATCGCTGCCGATTGTTATTGAAAACAGAAAAGGCGAGTTCAGAGCTTCTGCCTGGTCCGCTGCAGTCAGTGCTGCGAGGACGGCCGATCGTCCCTGAGCCTTTACTAACCAGAAGGGCCTTAAAGCGGGAAGTTACCAGGACCCTTTTAATACTGGTGTAAAAGGCACTTAAAGTCATACGAGTCATACATGTGGTCAAGAGCAATAAGCGACACACCTGCGCGTCAATAAAAAGGCACTTCGAGCGCGATGCGCTCCAGACTCACGCGACCTTGAGTTATTGTTTTCCACTTTTTTCCCAACACTCGGGTCATCCGTCGAGAGTCTGCCCTCCCTTTTTAGCTCCGCGGCCGAGGCCCCCCCGCAGCGCCCGCCTCAAACCCCTGCAATGGAGGCCCTCACATCTTCGCGTGAGACGCGACCGCGGACGCGACCGGGCCCCTGAGCTTTGAAGCTTGTTTCAAAGGTAACTTCAAACCGGGCCGGCGGGCGCAGATGCATGAAGGACACGCCCCGTTCAGTCAGGCCGCATTTCACACCGCATTTGATCGTCGCCGGCTTGTCGGCGCGACGGTGATGGAGCTACGGCCGCAGCCCAACTCTCGGCGCGTGAGCGGAAGCCGGAAGTTGAGGCGCAAACGACGCGCGACTTTGCGCGGACGTTCGGCCGGTTTTCGCCCCGGGCGGTCGCAAGCGGGGGCGAACGTGTCCACCCGTGGTGGGCGATCTAGCGGCAGCCCTCACCGGCATGTTTGCCTCTCATTAGCGGCGTCAACATATGCCTCGCTCACGTTTCCGTAGGAGGTAATTAACGCCTGGACAATTTACCGACGGGCTCTTCTAGTGTTCAGGCGTACGTGGACGTGCGCCGGGGAAAAATAGTGCCTTGCATCCGAGGCAAGTACGCGAGCTGGAGGGAGTTTTATGGAAATGGCTATTTGGAAGAGAAAAAAAAAAGATACATCTTTTTCTTTTTGTTGGTGTTGCAAATTGTATTTTTTCACCTCTGCTCCTTCTTCTTTTCCTTCGGGCCGCTCCCTTGAATGTGAGAGAGCGCGGATATGATGGAGATCAGAATGTCTGTATTCTCCACAAAGAGGCAGGCATGTGGAGCCCCCTGGTCTCCTACCGGCAGAAGAAACGTCACCATCTGCCTTCAAAAACCCCTGAAAGCAGCTCGAAGGATGCTTTCGGAAATGAACCTCGAATGAGGAAGGAATCGTCTCGTTCCTGGTCTTCGGGCCGCTCCCTTCAGAGGTCTCCACAGCCAATCATCTACCTCCATCCAACCCTCTTCACACTAACTTCCCGTCTTCTTTCCCTCCATCCATCAACCTCTTCTCCGGTCTCCTCTGTCCATCTCCAAATCAATCCTCCAAAACATCTACCATGTGCTGTCCCTCTGATGGACTCATTCCTGCTCCGCATCTTCATCTCGGCTGCCTCCTGGCTTCTCCTCGGTGTCTCCGCAGCAGACAGCCTCCCCTCCGTCCTCTCTCGTTCCAACCTGTTTGCACTCGTCCTTCTCATTCACCCACATGTATTCTGTCTTGCTGCAGCAAACCCACCTCCACCTGCCTAGATGTTCCTCCAGCCGCTCTCACCGCAGATCACAATGTCGTCTGCAAACATCATACCGACTCTCTGTTCCTCTACAGTAAGACTGCATGTTCTGTTTTTCCTTTTTTTTTTTTGCAAAGTACAGTATTTGGTGAGACACAGAAAGCAGGTCTCACATTAAAAGCAAACGCCAAGCTTATCAAGGTTACTGTCGAAGGGTGACCTTCAAAATACTTCAAATAAACAAGACTTCTTCTTCTTCTCTGGGCTTTTTCCCTTCAGGGTCTCCACAGCCAATCCACCTTCTCCATCTCAGCCTGTTCTCTGGATCCTCCTCTCTTCATGTCCTCTCTCAGTAACCTCCATACATCTTCTCTCTGGTCTTCATCTAGACCTCCAATTCCAATATCTTCACTCTCCCTCCTCTGTCCATGACCCAACCATCTCTGACCTTCTCTTCAAAACATCTACCATGTCTTGTCCCTCTGATGGACTCTTTCCTGATCCTCTCCATCCTGGTCACTCCCAAAGAGAACCTCCACATCTTCATCTCTGCCACCTCCGGCTCTGCCTCCTGTCTTTCCTCCAAACCATCCATCATCTCTGCTCTCACCCCTGTCTCCTCCACCTTTCCTTTCCTTCTGGCTGATGTTCTTCTATCTCACAGCGCTTCATTAAATGAGACAAATAGACAAATGAAGCTGCTACAGAGACAGTAAGACACCATATAAATATATAACTATAGATAGATATAGATGCAGCTGTTACTTTGGAGAGAGAACAGCCCAGCCAGGAGTGGGGAATTATGTCAGATGCGAACAGGAGGACAGCTTGGCGGTAAAGGACTCTGACAGTCTGACAAAGGAGAAGGGTTGGTGTGCGGAGGTGAAAATGCGAGGGGTTTCGTGGATTCCAAAACGGGAGAAGCTCTGCAGCTGCCGGGGATTCGTCTGACGTGAAGAACGCTGGTTTTCAAAAATACACGTACAGGCTTGTTTTTTGTTTGTTTGCTTGTTTCGCTTTTGGCATGTTGGCCCTGAAACCGAGATCTCCTGATTGTTCAGGTCCCTGAATCCGGGAGTCCAAAGGCCAAACAAAAAGAAATGCAGGATAAATTGGAGCCCTCCGAGGAGGAAAACAATGTCGTTTTGATTTTTAAAACAAACTACGGCTACGGTTGCACAAGATGCGGTAAAATCCGAATGACTTCCAGGGCGAGGCGGCTAAAGAGTGGCGGGGAATGGCTCGGTTTGCATTTTGCAGTTTGTCGGCGGCCCAGCGCGGTAAAGCTCCAGCCATTTCTGTGCCGCGCGGCTAACAAAGCCTTCACGATAGCATTTCACGCACAAGGACAGGTGAGGGGTCTGTTTTACTGACCTGCGCATGAACTAGCGGGGTGACCCGCTGTGAGGAGCATCCCGGCGTCTGCTCCGATTCCAGCGCTCTCAAACCAGATAAGGATGTACGGATCCGCCGTAATCCCATAATACCTGAATCGCAAAGAGATTAGGCCAGAATCGTGCCGTATTAATCCGGTACTGACGTTTTAGACGCTGCGATTCGGGGTTTTTCCTCCAGGATTAAATAGAAATAAAACGTAAACCTTCAAGAGGTAGATCCCGAATATACCTCTTGAACCTCTTCTCATGATGATCTCCCGTTCCGTGGACTTTGCCTCCAAATCAGATGGAGATGAAGTGAAAGAGTCAACGTGAACAGCGATGCGTTTTCATAGGGAGGTTTGTCTTTCAGTCCAGCATGAAGAGCATCAGCCAGAATGAAAGGTGAGGAGCAGCCAGGGTTTCTGGTCTGGAGACACCGAGGAGAAGACAGGAGGCCGAGCCGGAGGAGGCTGAGATGAGGATGTGGAGCTTCTTCTTTGGGAGTGAGGAGGATGGGGTTCATCAGAGGGACAGCACGTGTCAGATGTTCTGGAGATAAAGTCAGACTGAGAAGGTTTGGACACGGACAGAGGAGGGATGGTGAAGATCTGAGTAGAAGGACGCTGAGGTTGGAGCTCAGAGCTGGAGACAACGTGGCCCTGTGAACGTTCTTCATGGACGTCCCACGTCTTTGAAGATCTGTTTCCAGACTGGAGGAAGACCAGAGAGGAGCTTCATGGATGTAGAGGAGGAGGACGCAGAGGAACACCTCTGAAGGATAAGAAGAGGATTGGATCTTTATTCAACGTTCGTTTCCGGAAGCATCCTTCAAGCTGCTCCCACCGTCTTTGAAGGCAGATGGTGGCATTTCTTCTGCAGGTCGCAGTCCTGCGGGCTCCACATGGGCACCTCTATGTGGAGAATACAGACATCCTGACCTCCATCACACGGGTGCTCTCCAGATCCCGGGGAGATACCCCGACCCTGAGCAGCGCTGCGTTGGGATCCAAGTGAAGGCCGGACTCACCGAGAATGCCGGCTCATTATTTTGTCTGAATGTCCAATGAGCGAAACGGAGGCCTTTCGAAGCAGCTAAACCTGAAACTGATTTTCTCATTTCCAACGAGCAGCAATGACAGTCACGAGAATCCAACGCCGGCTTGCGTTTTTCTTTGAAGGCGGCTGAAAAGTTTCCGGAGGCTCACGGGGTTTTATCGGCTTTCCATTGTCTCCCACCGTTGAAGTTTAATCTGCTTCCCCCGTAAACACGTGACCGCCGCGCCGCGCCACCTCACCGCTGAATCATCGTCGCCGTGCGTCGCCAAGCGTGGTGGGAGTGTGCGAAGTTGGAGCGGACAGAAATATCTCACACACCCCCCCCCACCCCGGAGGCCGTCTTTGGGCTCTTTTGATCCTCAATCGTTGGATTCATCTTGACATTTCATGTTAAGAACACTAATGACCGAGAGCTCTGCACTCTCCACGGCTGCGCGCCGCACAGTTACGGAGCTGAATCAATTGCGGATTCCCTTGCGGCCACTATTGCCGTGTTTGGACGGATCAGTACCTGTCACGTTTTACGGGGGGATTTAACCACTTCTTCTCTTTGCAATAAGAACAAAAACATCATGTATAATTGGCCCAGTAATTTGTTGGACTAGTCACCTTGTCAGAACTTCCGGGCTTTATTAAACCCGCTGGTGTAGGCGGACCGGGTGCCAAAGCTGCGCCCGTTAAATGAAATAAAAAGATGGAGTTCTGTCGTGCAGTTTCTGTGCCGCGCCGTTGTCGGCTGCGTTACGTAAAGACGTGCTGAAACCCGTTCGCGGTGAGCCGAAGCAAAAGCTCGCGAGGATCTAATGAACCGAACGGGAGTGAAATTTGATTACCCGACAAATCAAACGACAGGCGTACAATAAAAATCAAACACGACATTAAAAAGGCAGAAAAATTCCCGACTTTAAGCCAAATCCTGACGACCTCCGTTTGCCGTCAAAACAACCCTGACTCATCGACCCCACCAGAACCCTGATCCTGTGCTGGGGTATCTGCCCTTCTTTCTGATTCAGAAACACAGAGCTGAGCTTTCTGGATTGGACGCGTCCAGACATTCTCAGCTGATGGACAATTTGGCGGCCAAGTCAACAACTTAAACTGTGGCCAGACTGTTTTTGTGTAACTGCGAGGTTAAGGTACGCTGCTGAAAGAGGCCGCTGCCACAAGGGAATACCAGTTGTATAACTGTTTACTTCTTCGTCATCAATGCTTAGAAGGTGGTACTTTTTCAAGTGACAAGAATCAAGGATTCCCAGCAGGGCCCCTCTGCCAGCATCCTGTATCACGTCTCCCTCAGGTTAGCCACGGGCAGCTCCGGTGCCGTTTGGCCCCATGGAAAGGCTTACTGTGGTGGCCGGTGGCCAACATGGGCGCCTCAACCAGTCAACGTCATCGTGGGACTTCTCTGAAAACTAAAAAACGTGCAAATACGAGATCGGAAGAGCACACGTCTGAACTCCAGT
>CAAKHD010001414.1:50422-64765 GCA_901007705.1 Fistularia tabacaria | reverse complement strand
CCTCTTTCCCTACACGACGCTCTTCCGATCTCTCCGGTGCCGTTTGGCCCCATGGAAAGGCTTACTGTGGTGGCCGGTGGCCAACATGGGCGCCTCAACCAGTCAACGTCATCGTGGGACTTCTCTGAAAACTAAAAAACGTGCAAATACGTCACAACGGACATTGAAAATGTACAAAACGCAAACTTAAAGCGTGCCACTTTTTCTTGCAGTGACCCTTCTTTTTTTCAGCGCGCAGTGGTTTAGCAAGGGGGGGGGTTGGGGGAACCAAAAGGTGCTTCAGTTGGCCGGTGATACCTTTCTGCACCAACAGACGTCTGCCGAGGCGTCATTGAGTAGTAGGCAGGGGACTCGCAAATCATTTTTGACATTCCTCTCAGAGTTGGTATGGAAGACGTAGCGGTCTCGGTTCTGAAGCTGCAGCCTGCAGCTGGTTAACTAAATTCAGCTTAGAAATGCGCAGCAGCACCTTCACAAGGCTGGCATCGCCGGATCAAAGATGATTTGGTCCGGCCATTCCAGATCTACAAAAAAAAAAAAAAAAAAAAAAAGAGCTTCAGACGAAACACGCGACCGGCTGCAGTCTGAAAGTTATCAAGGATTACTGGAAATAAACAGAAAAATATCAGGTTTAAGAGACTGCGTGCCGCTAACCGAATGCAGAGCGACGTGAAGCACATCTTTGTATCACAGGGAGAGCATCAGGTGCTGCTTTTGGAAGCAATTATACTTTACAAGGCGTCAGCTGGAGCTGCAGCCATCTCATGTTTACCAAAACTGCCTCGGCGGTGTTCTGAATTCCCATCCGAGCGAAGGCCTTTGTTTCCCGGCAACTCAAAATACCGGCTTCCGCTCTGCCCGTCATTCAGAAACGCCGTGATGACTGGGGACGGGCGGCGGACGGATCTTCACCGGCTGAAGAACTTAACGCGTCCATCTGGTTTCCAGGTTGACCTCGACATCTGGAAAAGGAGGCCGTCGAGCCACGTGCGCCCGTTTTTTCCAAGTTCAGAAGAACCGTTTAATGCAAACCGACAGCGCAGGAACGGCGAAGCAGCCCGAGGGGACTTTTCTATCTTCTGCCAAAAAGTAGTCGTGCGGGAGATTTCTCCGTTTTTCTCTGTTTCCGCTCTAAATTGCCCGGACGTTTGAATGACAGCGAATAGTTTTACGTCTATATGCGGCCCTTTATGTGCTCCTCAACGGAAGGACTGAATATTTCTGACTGAACACACGCGACTCTCAGTTCGACAAGAGGTCTGCGTTTGGGGTTTCAGAAGAACATCCAACGAGCTCAGATTTGGTCTCGTTCGAAATTAGCAGCGGATGTGAGGAAGGTCATAACGGGCTTCCTCTCTGGGGCTTTTTGGTTTTAACTCCGTTTTTATTTCATTTTACTCAACATCGATAGGACGGGTACGACACATCATGGGAATATCAGGGAGGAGAAAGAGAAATGATAATAGAAGAATAAATCCACGCCGCCGGAAGGATATGATGCTCATGTCCGGTGCCGGTCCAAAACCCCTTGAATACAACCTCATTGCGTTAGTAGAGACCCGACAGGTGCCCGGCGTTTAATGAACATAGACTTCTGGAGTCTTCATGAAGATGTGATTTGCTCCATCTGGTAAATAAATGTCCCATATGTTTTGGATCCATAGATTTTATATGTAGTTTTAAACACCTGATAGTCATACTTTTCAATGCCGCCGTGAGCAACATGTTTTTCACCCTCACTGTCGTCACCCATAGCGGTTGCTCCTGGTAGGGCAGTTGCGGGATTTCCCGACGACTGAATACTTCTAACCCGACACACGCGACTTTCAGTGAGTCGACAGCAAGTCCGCACTTGGATTTATAGAACGACATCCAACGAGGTCAAATTTCGGTCGCGTTGGAAATTAGCAGCGGATGTGAGGAAGGTCATTACGGGTTTCATTTCTGGGTTTTTCAAAGGGCTAATATGAAAGCGGCGCTCCATTAGCGTCAGTGAAGTGTTTGCACTCTCGCCTGAAGTTATTCTCTGTAGGATGCACGGAGTCTGAAATGTGTCATTGGAACAGCAGGGGATAACCGCTGTTCTTTCGCGGCGTGGAAGCCTTAGAAGCCTACCTTTGATTTTCCTCTGCTCTCAGCTTTGCATTGATACCATCTGGCAGGAGTAGCGAGCTTGTAAGCCGGGGAGGAGTATCACCGAGCGCTCCGCTGTCTGATTAATCATGCTAATCATTGGTGAGGGTTTAGGAGTCCATTAACCTGCTTGAAAATGCCACAGGCTGCCATTTCCTGTGAGGCCAGGGAACGGCGTGGAGCGGCGGCCACAGATGGGACGCGGAGAAGAAAAAACGGAGTCACCAAAAGGCCAAGCGCCCGTCCTTCCGACGGGCGGCGGGGAAAGTTGAGAAAACCCGGCGCATGAATTCGCCGTTCATCTGTGAAAATGAATTTCCGCCGGCTCGTGAGGAATTCCGATGACACGCCAGCAGCAGATCCGCTCCAACCCAGAGCTGGACTTCTCAACTTCTCAGGAGGTGGTAACTGAAACCGCGGCATCGTCCCACCTTTGCACTAAAATGTGCACAGAAAAATGCCCTTCAAATACCAGCGTGTATCTGCGTGCACGTTATACTCCACACCTCATAGCTTCAGATTTACCGTTTCATGTATCTGTGCACTTTACTGCTAATTCAAACTCTTTTATTCTTATTCTTTTCTTAATTTCATGTGTGCAAGACAGTGGAGAGAGCAGAGATGATGGATGGTCTGGAGGAAAGACAGGAGGCAGAGCTGGAGGTGGCAGAGATGAAGATGTGGAGGTTCTCTTTGGGAGTGACCAGGATGGAGAGGATCAGGAATGACATGGTAGATGTTTTGTAGAGAAGCTCAGAGATGGTTGGGTCATGGACAGAGGAGAGGAGAGTGAAGATACTGGAATTGGAGGTCTAGATGAAGACCAGAGAGATGTATGGAGGTAGTGGGAGAGGACATGAAGAGAGGAGGGTGAGATGGAGAAGGTGGATTTACTGAGGCGATGTCATGATTGCTGAGGTTTGAAGTTGGGCGATGAAGCTTCCAGGAAGCCCTGGGTGGAGCCAGGAGTGCTTCCCCTTCACACCTGCAACCTATCTGCTCTAATGGCTCCAACGACCGCGGTTTCCGGACTTCAAGCCGCTCCTTTTTCCAGACTGCGGCTCATTTACGGATTTTACGAGGCCGTTCAATTCCGACACTGAAGAAGACGACCTGATTGGTTTCAGTGCGCAGGAGGAAGACCAAGATAGCCATACTGGTATTTTGGGCCGGTGTGGCTAACATTCAGGTGCGCTCAATAGCCTGGAAATTAGGGTACTAAAGGACCCGCAGGAGCTCCGGTCTTCGCCGGATTGTCTCCCTGTTTAAGAGCTTCCGCTCTCCTGGATTCCACGCCTTCCTCGCAAGTTCCTCGTTCCAGAATTCTACGCCTCGCCCTGCCTTCGGCTCTTCTGGGTTCCGCTTTTATTCTGGCCGACTCATCCGTGACAGGCGACCCCTGAAGGGAGAAGCCCAAAGGGAAAGAAGAAGATTGTTCATCTCACGTCACGGTGGGGTTTGTGAGAAACATCTTCTCCGTTCCTCTGGGTGTCCAACGCATGCGGGGGAATCGACAAAAAAGCGGACTTTGACTTCATTCTGGCACCGCGTTCAAGGAAAAGCAACAAGCCTGTCTTTGGTCGTCTGCGGAGGTTCTCAGTCGTCGAGGTCCTGGTGAATTCTTCTCGAAATCTTCTTGCCGTGGCAAACTTCCTTTTGCTATTTGTTCCCTCCGATCCGACGGCCTGGTTGGGGCATCGCGCGGAGGCTAAGCCGCCATCGGAGTTTGTGTGTGAACGGGCGAAAGCGCCGCGTTCCCGTTTGTTTCGATTGCCCGCCTTGTCTTGGCAACATCCGAAAGTCACGGCATCGGCCCTCGTAAATTAAAAAGTGTTTTTTTTTTTTTTTCCCCGGCCTCCCGTCCGGCAGCCGTGACGGAATTAGAGAGCGGTTTCAATGTTACAACCAAGAACAAAAAAAAAAAAAAAAAATCCCAACATGATCAAAAATACCCCGTCCATGTTTTCCCGTCTCGTGTTTCCATTTAATTCTTTTGTGCAAGTGAGAACGCTGCTTTTCGTCGCCGCAGCCATTTATCAAAGTTGCTCGCCAAAGAGGACGCGGTAGCTCCTTCCCTCAGCACAAAAGCAGCACCGGGGAGAATTCAGCGGGGAGTTTTTTTTTTTTTTTTTTTTTCCTCCCCCCCTTCAGAAGGCCGTGGATTCATCCTGACTCCCTTCCTTCCCCTTATAAATGAGTTTTCTTTGCAGAGGTTTTGGAAAAAAAAAAAAAGAGCTCTCGCTTTTCCGCCGCTTTGCCAACCGCCCGACGCGCCGCGATTTCTACCGGTGAAACGCCAGAAAAGGCGACGGGCGCGAACTTCTTTTTCCAACCAGCCAGCATCTGCGACAGCTTGATTTGGTGTTTTTTGAGGCACTGACCTGAAGGTTCCTCTGTGTGTGTGTATATATATATATATATATATATATATATATATATATTCTATTTTTCCTCGTGTGTGTTATGAGACTCTGCTCTTAGTTTTGTTGTTTCCACCTTCGGGGAGAATTGATTTTCTTTTCTGTTGTTCACAAGTCCAAATTGAGGAGAGAAAGGTTGCAAACTGTAAATGCACTAACCCGTCCCCGGCGGCCCGGCGGGACCTGAATTGGAAGATACCGGCTTCTCTCTGGCTTCCTGCGGATCCTGGGTCTGCATCTCCGGCTCGTGCACGAGGCCGCGTGCACGAGCCGGAGATGCAGACGCCACCTATTATGGATCTTTCAGGAGCCGCAAGCATTTGGAAATCAAAGCGGCGAGCGGCGGGAAAGCGCGGAGGAGGCGCTGCTGCACGTCGGTCGTGGTCCCACTTTGCATATTTCCCTGTTTCTGCATTCTCGGATCGCACGGAACCTCGGAGAGCTTGAGTGACGCATCGGCATTATTTTTACGTCTTATTTTTTTAATTTACCGCAACAAATACCGGCGTGCTTTGAACGGCCTTGAGGCATTTCCGCGGTGCTTTTCCGATCCCCAACCACCCACCCACGGGGGTGAACTCCGTTGCTAAGTTACCGGCGAATAAAAATACAAACAAATGCTCCCCTGACCTTTTTAATTGGGGGAAATAGAAATAGAGATGCACAGATGACTGATTAAATATTCCCTTGACAATTTAGTTAAAAAAAGGATAAGTTTGGGTTCAGTGACACAAAAAGCGCATCATCAATCGTCTAAGAACTCTTTGGTTATTTACCCTGACAGAATTTCGGTTGACTCGGGCATTGAGGCTTTTCACGAATAAACAACTTGTCTGTTTTTTGTTTGTTTTTTTAAGTTCTCGCAGTAAACGAATGAATGGAATTTTCAAAATGTATACGTTTGCCACAAACCGACTGACAGCGACTTGAAAATAATCATTAAAAGTGAAAAAATGAGCCTAAAACGCCCGTTTTTGAGAAAGCTTATGGTTAGCATTAGCTTAGCCCCTCTTATTGGCCAACTCTGCTGAGGGATTTCCCCTGATGCAACTCTCTCTCCGGGTCCCTTCCCACGGCGCCTGACGGTAGCCTCGTATCTTCTCCTTGGTCCCTCTCATCATCGGGCCTCGCCGGCGTTATGAAGATCAAATCTGCGCTGCCGGAATGAGAATGACGAGAAGTTTCGCCCTCGGATCAACTCTCTTTGTATTTCTCTCTCTTTCCGACCCCGACCAGTCGAGGCAGAAGGCCGCCCACAACGAGCCTGGATCCTTCCTAGGTTCCTGCACCGTGTCTCCTCAACACGGGGGGGAGGCTGCGTTCCTGTGGATCGTCTTGAAGAGCGCCGTCTACGTGGAAAGTGTCGTAAGTCGGGATTTCGGCGGCATAGGAATGAAATCTGACTTGAAGGAACGATCGGTCTTTGTCATCTCTGAGGACTCCTGTGACTTCTTCTCCGCAGCTTGTCTCCCCTGGTGCTCATTACTTCCAATCCGATGGTCCTTCTTCTCACCGGGCCTCCAGGTAACGCCTTCAAAGTCCTCTTTGTCCGAAAAATGCCTATCGTTTTCCGCGCATTGTCCCCATGTCTTCATATGCCTCCGTATCTCCTCCCTGCATTTCGTCTTTGCCCCGATGTCGTTATCGTCCGTCTTTGTCCCCCTGCATGTTAAAAGAATGTGCCCATCCTTCCACAGCACAACCCCCTCAAAGACCCGCTGGATGATTTCCTGTAATGAACAAGGCACCGCTGAGAGTACAGGGGCCCGATCCCCGGGTTGCCCGTTAGCACGTCTTTGCGTTTTGTCACTCTGCGTCTTATCATTCCCGCGCTCTTGAATACAAATGCCTCCCTTCCGCAGCCGCCGTGACCTCGCCCTCTGACTTGTATGATCCTGTTGTTCAGCTGCTCCTTTTGCCAATTTGTCTGCTTTCTGTTTTCGTTCCCGCCGGCAGCCACAGGTTGCCGCGGCCTGATTCCGATGCAAAAAAAAAAAATTTTTTTTTTTTTTAAATCGACATTTTGGCTTGTCGAAGTTCTCTCCGGCTGATGAACTCGTAACTCCGCGGGCGCACTCGCTTAGGCGGGCCTGTTATGATGCTTGTCGGGCCGCCGCGCAGTCACGACAAGTCGATATGTTGCCGCAGCCCGTTTCACTGTAGCGCAATCAACACGGCTAATAACACGAGTCCACACTCGCACATATGCTTTTACAGTCAGATACTATTTGTCCAAACGCCAGGCAGCAGAGAGGAAATGCATTGATCCGTCCGTAAAAGCAGCACCATTTCCGCCGGAGGACTCCAGCTACAGTTCGTCTTGTGAAATGGAACCGGCAATTCACAATCCAACTACTTTTATTCCGCGATCGGTGACATTTAGCCAGATTCGAGCGGGGGAACACGCTGGTTCGCTTCAAACCACTCCTGGGCGCCGCTCTCAAAGCCCATATTTATAGAAATTCCAGGATTTTATCGCTGATTCACACAACTCGGTTTGAAACAAAAAAAAAAAATCCGCACACCAAAAGTGCCCCGAAAAAGACTGGAATTTATTTGACATTTTTTTGCATGACGTTTCAAACACAAATGTTCTTCCTCAGATGCTCATCAAAATCTAATCAAAGCATCCGAGGAAGAACGTGTGTTCGAAACGTGTGGATTTTTATTTTTTTTTTTTCTGTTCTTTTATGTAAAATCAATGATCTGGATTCCTTGTTTCAGACCGTCATCCAGTCATATTTTGGATCCAGTCGCCATCCCTGGCTGGGCAGCGGATGTGCGTGTCTTTTCTTTTTCAAACTCTTTTAATTCACACAACCCGCAACCATGGCAACCAGGCCAAACACCGCTTCCGGAATCCAACGCGAAAAATGATTGGAGGTCATCAAAATAAAAGGCTGTCATTCGTGAATAAGTTGAGGTGAACTTCTGTTTTGGGGGGGACAAAAAGAGCAAAATGAAGTTTTGGAGAAAGCCTTTTTTCTGCTTCCTGACGGTGAAAATGTCTCGAGACAGTTTTCCCGGGTGAGCCGTGTGCTACTGCACTTACGGACGTCCGGCCGTCTCCTTTCGGGGCAAAGAAGTACGTTTGTTCCGTTGTGCTTTCACTGCTGTAGCGTTAACGGACTCTGATGACACTGTTTGCCCTTGACGGTGTTCAATTCAACGGGTCACCTGAGGCCTCCTGGATAATGGCCCTTTTTCTCCTTCGCTGCTGCAGAGCTGGAGTCTTTGGAGACCCATTCAAAGACGTGTTAGTTGACTAGTTGTCAATGCTGCATTCAGCCAGCGCCGCCAGGAAAGCATGACTTCAATACATATTGCGTTAGCAATTTGCTAATAATAGAACAACTATCCTTTTCCCAAACAAGGTCATCCAGTCTGATGGCGCCTCCCTGAACAGACTTTACGAGCCTTGACGAATTAACACAAGCCTATTTTGTGAATGTATCAGTTACATAGAACACGCCGAATCACGATAAACTGAAAATAATCGTCCTCGTCCTCTTTTGAATTTCATCAAAACGGCTTTTAATCGAGAGCTTAAATCTCCTTTTTGTTCCCTACTTTTCATACTGATGGATCCCGTCCTCTGCTTCCTCAAATACAACGTCTCCACCTCCTGTTCTGCAAGGGTCCGTCATCCGACCGCAGCGGCCTCGCTATAGAAAAAAAACAAACATGTAGCAGCTAGCTGCTAGGAGAACTCATCTCTGAATGCCTGACTTCGAAGACTCCCAGTACCGGTTAGCATCACCGGCGCATCTAGAAGTGAACTTTCTTTCTATAAATCGCGCAGGCGACATCCCTCTTTTATTCTGCGGACCAATTGCGCGTTTGATGAGACACGACTTACCGTATCGCTTCGTGCGTCCTTTGCAACCATCTCCAGTCCGTCTTCACACGATTTACACATCTGCGCTTTGAAAAAGACACCGCACATAACACTTCTTGACCCAGCCGGGCTTCATACCGGCGCCGATGAAAAGCGCTTTCCCGGAGACCCGTCGGTACGCCGATGAATAGGACACCCTGCCTGCGGAGCGGCTGCAGCCCTGACCCGACGCCGGGTCTGAACACGAACCTCCCATCGCAGCCGAACGTGCATTTCAAGGGTACGAGGACGCCTCACCCGGGTCACTATCACCGTGCGAACGAATCACCGGCCCGGCGGACGAAACCTTATTGAAATGCCGAGGCTCAGTTATACAACCTTCTTATCTCCCCGCTGCAGATATGAAGAGTCCTGGATTATCGTATCTGTATCTGGCCAAACAGTGACCTCGTAGGATGCTTGAATACCCGCTTGTCTGAAAAATTTGGGCCGTCAATAACCAACGGCTACAATTGATAACCTTCATTTCACCAAGTCCTGTTTTTTTCTTCCATCCGTGTCCACAGGCGAGGGTTTCTCAACGGGTCTTGTGGTTCTGTTTTCAGACGCCGGTGTTCATTCTTTCACGGCGGTCTCCCAGAGCTCAAAGAAAACAGAGCACATAACGCTTAGCAACAGCACAACAGCGGTAACATTACAAAAACCTGTCAGAAACCCAACGTGGTCAATATATCATCCGCTGCATTATGTCGCTGGTCCGGCCGCAAAAGGAACGCGGGCCGAGATGAACACCGGATCCGCGATTCATCATTATAACTGTGAGACGTGGAGGCAGGCGAGGGAGGAACGAGGGAGGGAGGCCAGGAATAGTCAAACGAAGAGCCGTATGAGGAGGAAGCCGGTATCTCCATTGGAATGATTGATCGGGAGGAGGAATCCGTCCTGTCGCGGCGCAATCACGACGGTCCGAGAGGATGCGTCCGAAGGACAGGGCGGCGGCGAACGCCGCGGACCGGGAGGATCGAGCGATTCGTGCTGAGGGCGGCCGAGCCAACGCTGTCACAGTCCTGACTTTGCAAAGCGCGACGACGTTCATTTCTCTTGTTAATTTGGAGTCGTTCCCCGCCCGGGACCCCTTGTCGCGGCTTGCAGGCTCCCTCACGAGGAAACCGGTCGTGGCGATTCGCCGGTCACGAAAGGTTGAAGTCAATTGGCTTTTCACCCCCGATTACTTTGGCCCATCGTCGGGGTCCCTCTGAGACTCGGGGGACGCGGGGCATCTTTGCCAAAGCGACATTGGAATTCCGCTCACATCTTCTGTGACTTTACGTTCACGGAGAATGTTGATGCTGACTTCCAGATTTACACGAACCGCCCTCCCGAATCACGCATATAGAAGAATAGATTGTGTTTGCGTGGATTAAAGCGGGCGCAGGAAGTCTGGCCGCAATTTAATATCTATTGAATTAATTATGAAGTGCTGTACTTCTAAAATCTGTTCCCTCCCATACAAAACTTTTTAATTTAGTAGACTATAAATATGGATCCACTCAGAAGACCTTTGTGATAAGATTTCCACAGAATGGACCCTTTCATGTGCCGGCATGCCTCCTCATGTGTGTGGAATGCAGTAAAAAAAAAAAAAAAAAGCATCAGCAGCCAAGCAGTCATGTACGGATGACTAGGCGAACATCATGCGTAATGTAATATATAATATACATAATTACATTTGCTAATCCAATCCAAAGGGGCTCGGGGGGGGGGGGATTCAATTTACCCGATCGCACACCAATGAGTGCCTTGCCCAAGGACATTTCGCCGTGCAGACAGGAGGAGCCGGGGATCGAAACGCCAACCTTCCCATTGGGGAGACGGCTTCTCCATCAACGTTTCATTCAGAGGTGGAACCTTGACTCACGAGTGCGTCAACTTATGAGATTCCAGCCGTCGCTCAGTGGATTTCTTTGTGATCCGAGCCGAGTCGGGAAAGAGCGAAAGAGCGTTTGACACCGACGTGGCCGCCGCCGTCCGTGCGGCGATGTTTAAAGACGGTTGGACGCGCCGCCCGCTGCTGGCTAGCCCAAGAAAGTCACGGAAAACCTCGAGCGAGGTGTGCGTGCCGTGGACTCGTGCGTGAAGACACGGAGGAGTCGTCGTCGCTGAGAAAGCAGGAGACGTTTACATGGATTCGGTGCGGCGGACGGCGGGAACGTCGACGGACGAGGCGTCGGAGGAGTCGTTCGAAGCCGGTCGAGGACGGTTCGATGGTTTTAAAAAGAGGAGCGGTTTCACTCCGTCCATAAATGGAGTTTAGACATAAAGTGTCGCAAAGTGCGCACGTTACATTTAGTCTTTAGTGTGTAGCCAGTAGGCTAAGGATAGAACACCAAATGAAAAACAACTCCAACCGTCACCGTCCATCTCCTCTGTCACCGCCGGCATCTCCATCCCACCTTCAAGGTGAATACGCTCCATAAAACCAGTATATTTCTCTACGTTCTCTTAGATCATAATTATTTATCATACATTATTTGTTATTTATAAAGTACTTTTTTTGTGATTTAAAAACACAAAATAGAGCCGGGGGGGCCTGGAATGGATTCATAGCATTTCAGGGATTTTCAAAAAGGGAATTTTTTGATTTGACATACAAGCAAATTGAGTTAAGAGACAATAATCCTCAGAATAGTTCAACCAAATCATAAACTGAGTTGTATAATTCTTCACCTGGAACATTTTTATTGGCTTTGCCACCCCGTACCTGTGACAGCGAGGCGAGTCAGTCGGGACACGGCTCACGGATCGTCATCGCAACCGGCCCAGACAATCAGCGGAGCTACCCAGCGGGCACAAGCCCACGGAAACGACCAAAGATGACCCAGATAATAAGCGCGCTAGCAACATCCTGTGTTTGCCGGTGCAGCCGGGGATACCCTGGTCGGGGTCAATCGCGTTCGAGCAATCGAGCTGCAAATTCACCAGACTTTGACTGTAAGACCGGGCTACCCGAGCGCAAGCATGCGCCTCGAATGTGGGGCGGACGATATTTTCAACGGGGGCCGCCGCATCTGCGGGAACGCACATAAACTCGACCGCGGGGATTCCCGCTCGGGATCCCTCTCCCGCTTCCTTGTCGCAGATGTCTCCCGCCGTTGTTAGTTTGTGCTATTGGTTTGCGTTTGAAAAGCCGGCACTCGCTGGACCGGGAGATAATAGCTTCTCCTCCACCGGAGCCTTGTTCACAAAGCCTCTCTCAGAGGTGCATCGGCCTTTTTCTAAGGGAAATGTCAGGCTTTGAATCAGAGCTGGGATCGAGATTCAGGGAAGCTTAGCGCAGTCAAGTCCGGCGCCTACAGACCAGAACTTTAATGGGAATACGGCGGGAACGCAGTTTGACTTCCCCCTCCGCTTTGACCTTCAGAGTGTCTCAACAAATTGGCGAGTCGTTTGATTTGAGAATATGACAACGGCGATCAATAAGGCAGATGACTGCCAGTACTTGGATGAATGCATTGCGCGTCTCTACGCCGTCATACACCTCGCGGCCAATCTTTGTCCAACGGCAGCCCGAGTTAAGCTTCGCGTCATTTAATGGGAAAACTTTCGGGATTTTAATCGAATCGAACTCCAAGAGGGAAGAGTCATTACTGAGCTCCTACCCTCCAACTTTCTCGGCGCTTTAAGACACTCGGGTATCGGAGTGGGGCGAAAAGGAAAAGCTTAGCCGGCCGGCCTGAAGAGCCCGCTCAGCAGTTTTGCATGTTCCAGGTGACCTCAAGAGGAGTTCGTTTCACCGTGTGATTTGAGGATTGGCGGTGGATTTACGGTACCCTGCCCAGCCTTCTGGTCAGGCTCAATATTTGCTCTTCTCTCTCTCTGAATTCCATCATCTTTCCTCCGTACTTGTGAGGGCAGGCGTCGCTTCTTTCTCCTCCCTGTGACTCTTAATGTTTTTTCTCATCTGAATAAGCAGCATCGATGTGAGGATTAACATCTCAGACAGACCCGATCCGATCAAACTTATCAGTGTCAGCGGAAAAAAAAAAAAAAAAGATAAATGAATCGAAATTGATCTTGATGAAGATCTACACCCTTTGTTCAACTAGCTTTGAGACCTTAGAGATATTTCACTGCATATTAGCGTCTGTCATGGTCGAATATGCATGACATTGCTATGATGGATTGATTATCCAAACCGGCTCACTCACCGAGGAAACATTAATTTCTGTGCTCATTCAGCGACAGAAGATAGATTCGTGGCATCCTCTGGAGACGCCATGATTGGTTCAGCATCGCTGGGAGTGGAGCTAGCAAGGTGCTATATTCTGGGCAAACCACTAAGCAAATGTAGAAAATGTTCTTATCTTTCGAGGCTCAACCAGTAGCAGTGGGCTGTCACGAAGGATCTCAGGTTAGACTATTGTGCTAGCATTTAAACACACACACGCACATGGCCGGGATATTAGGCACGTATAGGAAATCCCGGACATTGATTTGCGAGATAAAATTAATCACAACTTGGATTAAACTGCGACACGCTTTCATAGCAACAAACCCGATGGGTGAAATGACATAAAAATGACTCGCCAGTCCAATAAGTACCATTTCTGTCTTTGAGGAGTTCAGAAGCAAAACAAAATCTTGCTTATCACCAGCTCTCGTCAGCAGCCACCTGTGTGCGAAAGCACATACAGCGGCACATCATCTGCATAGCAGTGAAAGTGGTAAGTTTCACACAAATGTAGAATCCGACACTGTGAGACCTCCCGGGCGAGCCTTGATGAAACCTCTGGAGGACCTGATCTGAGACGCCCGTCCAGCAGCAAAAGACGATCTGACATATAAAAAGGCAGCACTCAGGTGGAACAATACGGAACATGCCGGAGTCTACCGGCACTGCCTTTGCGGTGGCTGTCTCAGTGAAGTGATTTGCTCTAAAAGCAGACTGAAGTGGCTGGAAAAGCTTATTTGTTGGGAGATGATGAAGGAGATGGTTTGAGTGGACTTTCACAAATAAAACTTTGACAAAAAGGCAAAGTCTGAGACTGCTCTGGAAGCCAATACGGGCGCAACCAGTGCAGGTTGAAAACAGGCTGGGAAAAGCTCTGAAGAAGATGATGACCTTCGAATACTAAATACAGAAAATAATACAGATCGATATGCATCTAAATTTAAGCCGGAATCCAACATCATCTCACTTTTTCACGGAGTGACCGGATATTTGTTTTTTTTTCCTAATATGCAAAAAAGCATTTTATCGGCCGATAAACGGCGTTTTATACCGAAAAACTGTCAACATTGGACTGTAAACATAAAGAGGTTACGGCCGAAAAAGGGGTCAGACGTGACCCGGCTCCATCGGTAACTTAGAGCAGATGAGGTTTGGTCTCCACTGATGACTGCTTTCAACAAAAAGCATCTTCTGTCAAGTGAAAGGATGGCAAAAAATTGCAAAAATGACAACCCCAAATTGCTGTACTTTGTCCCTGTCCTTCCTCCCTTTTCTTCTTTTATAGATAATTATTGACTATCTTTTAATTGTCTCTCTTATTTAAACATATACTCATATTTTTTGAAATTGTTTTTGCTGCGCTGCTGTGACAAA
Source organism: Fistularia tabacaria (assembly GCA_901007705.1). Classification (NCBI taxonomy): domain Eukaryota; kingdom Metazoa; phylum Chordata; class Actinopteri; order Syngnathiformes; family Fistulariidae; genus Fistularia; species Fistularia tabacaria. The sequence continues at coordinate 50,769 of CAAKHD010001414.1, read as the reverse complement.
GACAAAAGAATTTCCCCCCTGAGGATCAGTAAAGTATTATCTTATCTTATCTTAAGCCACAAAAGAGCCTTCATATCTTTCCGACAAAAAAAAAAAAAAAAAAAATCACTCAAATTTTGGCCCAAACTCCGAAACCAGATTAAATGGAAGTGTTCAAAACGTCTGGCGCTCTGCTGCGAGCCACTTCTGAGAGACGCATGACAGCAAATTGACTCCAAAATGCTAACATCCTGTCTTCCGGCGGGGGGGGGGGGGGGTTTTAAGAAACCCCACAAAAAACCCTTTTTTTTTTTTGGGGGTTTTTAAAACCTTTTTTCCCCCGTTGGTTTTTTTCCACTTTAATTTTT
>CAAKHD010001414.1:46597-49737 GCA_901007705.1 Fistularia tabacaria | reverse complement strand
AGAAAAGAAAAACAGAGGGAAGGAGGAGGGGGGGGGGGGGGGGGGGGGGGGGGGGGGGGGGGGAACATACAAACAAACAAACGTCCAGGCAAAACTCTGAGCCGACAGACGATCACAGTTGATGGAAGTCACCCGTAAGTATCTCTGGGACGACTTGTCGTGCTTTGCAGCTGCTGGAAAACGTACTAAAGTTGCTATAAACATGCGCGCAGGTGTTTACCTCTTCTCGGATGTTCGGACGAAGAAATAAGGGGGAGGGGACGAGCGCTCGGCTAGTGAGCTCATCGGCTAATGCCAAGAAAACGATAACCGGTTTGGGAAAATGCATCATGAATTCCTGAACGAGTGATTCTGTCCAACTTCCCTCAGGTGAGAAACAGAGTAGATGTTGAATGGAGGACAGAGAGAGGTTTCATTTTGGGCGCCGACGTTTGTGGACCGAACCGATTTCAACCTCACTAAATGATAGCATCGAACCAATCTCGCCATTCTGATAAGAATGCTTTACTATTGAATTTCAATAAATGTCACTCCAGCCAAGCTTGGAATTGGCCGGCATGCTACGTATTAATTTTTTAGGACAGGAGCGTGCCGCTGAAAGACAGTTATTGCTCTGCTTTATGGCTCAATAGCCTCCGCATTAATATGCAACACACTCTTAACTTTCATTATTGGCCGCTGAGCAAGACCAGCGTGTGAATGACACATAACAATGGAAGAAACTCCATCATCCATGTTGAGCATGAGTGAGAAAATCCAATACCGAGGCTCAGGAAATGACAAGAGCTGTTTGATAAGCAATATGACTGAGAATTATTTTCTTCTTCTATCCCTTCCACGGGAACCAGCGCCACGAAAGCCCACGAGTGTGCGCCATGAGCGATTCTGCTTTCATACAGTGGCCTAATCCCGGCTCCGCGCGTTGCCAGGTCCTCATCGTGCTCCTTGCCTATCTGATTATCAACAGCGTTACAAGTGGCCAGAACCATATCACCTCATTGTGAAGGGTATAATACATTTTGGGGCTCGACGGAGCCTCGCAGACGATGAACTGCGCTGAAAGAGCGGCGCTGGGGAAGTGAAATGACATTCATAACCTCCGCGCGTCCCCTGCAGCAGCCGCCGATCAGGGTTGCAAGCGCGGTACGGCGAAATATAAAATAATGCCGCGCGCGGTTTTCCAGATGCAAACCGGTGGAGAATAATTGCCGGCTGAAAAGCAGCGGGTGTGATTAAATAAGCTGAAATAGCTGTAACCCAATATTGTAATTTGTCCATCCTCCAAAAGGAGGACGAAGAAGAGGAGGTTCACCCTCGCAGAGCGGGGTAGCGCTTAGCATGCGAAAGCCACAGACGGTGGGAGAGCCATTCTTCTCCCACAATAAGCCCACATCGTGTCGGTGAAATCGGTTTTTTTTGTGATGAGTTTATATTTTATTGAATGTCCGACTTGGGATGTGGGTATTTACAGGTGAAATAGAAGCTGGCGAGCGAGCCTGGCGAAGAAAGGAAGGATAAAGTCCTTGTTACTTATGGAATTAATCATTAGAAGCATGGGCTTCACGGACCACGGCCTCTACGTTTTCATTATTCTGGGAGTAATAACAATACGTCTCTCCGGTCCCACCGTCCCCGCTCACCGATATTTTCCCCGACAGAGGCGAAATACGTTGGATTTCCCTCCCGACCGAGACGCTTCATCAGCTAATATCGCACGGTTAGCGGAAAGATGAAGTTTAATCCCGAACACCGCCGAAAAAAGTCCATTCATATATTTCACATCCCCTCCTCTACGTCTGGATATCTCACGCTCCCAAAATTGGAGGCGATCTTGTCGCCATAACAACCCGGTTATTCTGTTTCATCACCGCGGAGCGCACAATAGGCTCTGTTTCGGCGGTCGCCCCGATCGCCCGTCTGCAATCAGACCGGTCTCTCCACACGCCTCTTATCGGGCTGCCAGCGCTGGCGGGCCCCGAAGTGCAATCAGATGCATCTCGTGAGCGAACCGCCACCGCCACTTTGAGTTTGATTGGGCCGACGGCAAATGAAACGCATACTGGGAGTCGGTCGGGTTTTGGGGGAGCAGGGGGGACCTCACGCAAAATGTCTTCTGAGTGACTCTTTGCTCCTTAATGGCAATCATTAGAGCACTTAATCATAAAATATTGCTCCTCGGATAGTCGGAAAGCCCCGCTGTGTGAGGGCAAGATTATCTCCCGAGTGAGCTTCAAATCAAAGACTGCCTCTTCCAAAGCGTCAGCCTCACCGTGAGGATAATACTGTGTTGTTTTGGGTTCTCCACTCCAGTCATTAGCAGAGCTTGCTGTGTACATGAAGCCTCTTTCATTTCACAAAGTATTGACTGCGCCCTGATTGCAAAATTGAGTGGCATCGCCGCCGCAAGAGCAATCATCCCATTCACTTGGTATTACCCGTTCAGCGCCCGGGACGATTGTTTCTGCGCGTTGTTTGAAACGTCGCCAGCGCGAGCTCAGCGCGCCGGTGCGAACGCTATCTTTCACAGCACGTTTTTAAAATGGCGGAGAACAGTTCGAATATCCGAAGTAGCTTCGCCCTTATATGTTTCTATGAGGTCGACACGATGACGAGCATTCACTTGGCGAACTGCTGTTCTGAGGCCTCTCTGCTTAAGTATAGGCTTGAAACCTTTCTATTTGGGAACGCTAATGGTTAGCGCTAAGCTAGCCCCTTGTTATGCAGCCATTGGGATATCCCGTCTCTCTCCCATCCCCCATCGAATCCATGGCAGTAAGTTCATATCTTCTCCGGAGACCGTGGGCTCTCTCATCTCGCAGGCTCCCAGGAGGCGGGGCTTGATCTATCGCAGCATCCACCGTTACGATTGCATCGTGTGACACGCTATTAGCATGTACCTTTTGGCGTATCAGTTGCGCCTGTCCCTCCCATCCCTCACACGCCCTCCGTCTCTATCACACCCTCGTTTTCTAGCCAAACCGGTCGAGGCAGAAGGCCACCAACATGGTTTCTGCAGCGGTAAAAAAAAAAAAAAAAGAAGCACCGTTTCCTCGCCGCCGTCTCCCATTCCTGGGAGAACGTTAGGATCGTAGATCATTTTAAAGATGGCAGTCAGGACCGCCAGGCAATGCGCTGTAACG
>CAAKHD010001414.1:34097-41597 GCA_901007705.1 Fistularia tabacaria | reverse complement strand
ACGTGTTAAGATAAATCTTATCTGTGCATTTTGGGGATCTCGTGGACGCTTAGCTTGACGCAGCAAGCACAGCAGTCGCGTCAGGATCCGCGGGGCGGGCAGTGTTTCGCGGCGTGCTCGAGCCACGGAGAAGATGACGACAACGTGGCGTCGGTATAACCGGGTAGAAGAAGAATTTCCCTTCCGCGCCCAAACAGGAAGTGGACTCTGCACTGCCCTCTGGTGGATGCATTGCTTACCAACCGTGGCAAGATGACGCGCCCGTGGGAACTTCGTGGGCGGCGACGGCCTTCCAAACAGACCTACGTGTTTCCGTGACTATGAACGAGCCTCAACGCAACACAAAGCGCTTTCCTTTGGCAGCGAACCCAGCGAGGCTTACAAACATTCAAACACACGATGAGAGATGGATTCCTGTCACCAAAACAATTCTTGGAGTTCCCAGGACTGTTTCATCTGGGGACTCAGGCATGGCGACAAATGTTCTCGTCCAATAACTCCACTTCATTCCCGCGTACGCGGTCGGATGTCTGAGCTCGAACGTGAAAACAAGCACAGAGATTTGTTTTTTTTATTTGCACCAAATTGCTGCTTTTTAAACTGAAAAGTTTTCAAAGCAGCAACACTTTTAAGAGGAATTAGCCAGGAAACTCATAATCTGTGTGCGTTGGCTGGGAATGATACTTAGAGTGGCACAAAATCCCCGCCGACTTCCCGCATTCAATTTCATAAAAACCGAGCCTTAAGACCCTCCGGAATCACGTTCATCTGAGAAAAAAAAAAAAAAAAAAGAGAAGTGAAATAAATGAAGCGCCCCCGCCCCAGAGACGACCAGAGCCAGCGACGGTCCGTACATGCAGGGAATCTTTGCCGAGATGCTTCCTAAAAACCTGCCGCTGCAGTTGGGGACGTGGTAGATAATGTGTCCAGACAGGGGCCGGTGGGGGACGGCAGCCTGTTGTCTAGTCAGGGTGCTGCTTCAATGTGATTAGTCATTAATGGGCACTTTGGAGTGGCTCGTTTTGTCACATCATTTTAGCGCCCGGAGGCTGTATTTATAGTGACGCCTACTGCTATTTCTCTCCTTTCAAACCAATTCCCGGCAAGGGCAGCGCTAAAGCACTGTGTGCAAGTCTATGAAATCATACATTGTGGGACATAAAATGTGGAAAGACTAATAATCTCATTTGAAGGGCAAACGGTGACGGTTTCGTGCGTCCCGGCGAGGAGGTCCCTGGTTGGATTCTGACAGGTCTGTGCAGAGCCTCCATGTTCTCCGCAAGGCCCAATCGTCGTTTGTCTCTGTGAGCCGTGAATGACGGGGTGAATGGTCGCGCGTGTCTTTACGGTCGAGATAATGAATGAATAAATATTTTATCAACCTCCAGCCAGTGCAATGAACCCTAAGGACCGCACACACCTACATGCCCACTGGTTGTTTTTGCCACTTTTTTTCCCCACTCTTTTCTTTCCGCATATGTATCTATTTATTCTCTCTCTAACCCGGGCGGCACGGTGGCAAAAATTGCCCCGAATGAGTGAGTGAGTGAGGGAATGGTTGTTTGTCTGTATAAGTGGCCCTGCGATTGGCTGGCGACCGGTCCAGGGTGAACCTGCCTCTCGCCCAATGGCAGCTGGGATAGGCTCCGGTATCCCCCACGACCCCGAATGCAGGATAAGTTGTAGACGATGGACGGATGGATGGATGGATGGATGGATGGATGGATGGATGGATGGATGGATGGATGGATGGATGGATGGATGGATATCTCTACCCCAGTGATGATTCTATTGCTGTATTTTTGTGTTGTGTCCTGCCTTTTAAGGTCGGTTTGCTTACGTTTTTGATCACCTTACTTCCGGACTATTTAGCGCACCCGAAGATAAGCCGCACCGGCTAAAAATAAAGGTATGGCTATCTTCGTCTTCGTCCTGCGCTCTAAATCCGTTAAAGTCGTCTTCTTCAGTGTCGGCGTTGAACGGCCTCAGAATGACTTCGTCACACATTTCCTCGTTCTCTCCTGGCGGCGAGAAGCTCATCAGCTCCCCGAAAAATCCATAAATTAGCCGCAGAAAAAAGTAGCGAGCTTACAGTCTGGAAAATCCGTTGCACTCTTTGTAACGACAATGAAAGTCGTGAATCCTTGAATTTCATGCGACGTTATTATTTTATACATCCATGTTGCAACTGTAGCTCGGTTATCGAGTCACATGATGTGTCATATGTCATTTTGTAAAGCGCTCCAGTTAAACTTTAAGCCAACGGCCAAAAGCTAAGCGCTGCTTAATGGGGCCTTTTCACCATAGAACCTGCAGCGAGATGAGACGTTGGAGAAGAGGATAATAAGTGAGGGTGGAAGAAACCAAAAAAAAATAAAATCTAAATTGGTTTAGCTGGCGGATCCCGGCTCCGGCCGAGGAGTTAAAGATTCAAGATGTTGTGTTGAATTTTCAAGGATTTTCCTCACATGGCGTGTAGAATGCCGAAGGAATAGGTGAGAAATGCCTCGGTGGGAGCGAATCCATGGATGCCAACCACCGTGAAACCTCATTAGAGGAGAAGAAGAAGAAGAAGAAGAAGAAGAAGAAGAAGCACATCTGATGGGCTGTCATGGCCCTTTGAAACAGGTCGTTATCATTTTCAAGCCGGGTTAGCGCCGGTGTCTGTTCTGCCAGCGTTTTCCGAAAGGTCGCTCACAGCGGAGCGAGAAAAGTCGCACAAGAAGAGAATTCTAAGGGCACTTACCTCTGTGATATAAGGGGTATCGGGACAACGGCGGCTGAATTTACGGCGAGGGGCGTTCTGCCGTCCCACAGCGGACCGGCAGGCTGGACTCGCGTCACGACATGCAGCCAGTTTCTATTTGTGTGATATACAGAAGCCACGAGGCTGTTCTCTCTGAGGCCGGGTTTATACACACTGTCTCAGTGCAATTTGGGGACAGGCTTTTATTTCCGTTGTTTTCCTGTTAGATTCTGCAGCTCTTTTGTTTGCACTCGTGCTTTTGGCTTCACTTGATGATGCCTCGCTTTTTATTTGAAATAAGAGGCCAAAAAAAACAACAACAAAAAAAAAAAAAAAACACCCTTAGTTACAGTCAGCCGTAATTTCGACGGAGTCAACCAGGCACAGTCGCCGCTGTTATTGTATCAACAGGGCATGTTGTGGATTTAACTTCTCAGAATTCAATATCACCGCCGCCAATTATTTCCTGACATTTCAGGCGCGGAGATAAGGTGATGTAACTGTCTCCATTCTGTCGAACGGGGAAAAATAACGGCGACTGCAGGAAGTCAGTCAATGTCAAAACTGGACGAAACTTCAATCTGAACGCGTCGGTTTTTGCGTGTCGTCGTCTGTTGTCATACACATCAATAGACACACGCACTTTCTGCACGGACACTCATGCTGAAATCATCCCGGTGGCTCCCCTGATCCTCTCCTCGGGATCATAAGGCCACCACCTACAAGAAGAAATGCCTCTCTTGTCACATTCAGTTCCACGTAAAGCACAACATCAGCTAAATCTGACCCGTCATGGAGGCACGCTGAGCAGAAGGCGGCGAAGGAGCATTTCGGGCGAGGACAGGGGTCGGAAACCCGCGGCCCTTTGACCCCTCTGATGCGTCTCCCCGGGGCTTTTGAAAATAATTAACGAGTATTTCATTTTTAAAATGTAGTTTTAGAGTTGAAGATTACGCCGATCTTGTGACGTCTAAAGAAAACGTGATCGAATATTTTTGTCGCGTGAACTTTATGCAAACACGGCCCACAGAGGACATCTTCCGATCCTGTGTGAAGATGAAGGTGACGGCAAACAGGTGCAGAAATCACATTAAACAAGTATGATCAATGTTTTCATTGGCTAATATTTGGCATATATTCATATTTTTTCATTGTTTAGTGAAATAGAGCTTTTACTATTGAGGTTGACAGCTGCCGGTGGATCATTTAAGTTCGGCTTTTTTTCATAAATCCAAGAAGGACTCACGTAGACGTTGAGTGTTTTGCTTGAAAGAAACCTTCAACCCGACGGCTTTTTCGGAGTTCAAAATGTTTGGTGGCACTCAGAAATGAAATTTTGTTTTCTCTGCAGTCGTTCATGGATCTAAAAAAATGCAACACATATTTTGTTTCTACACAGCATGAAGGCAAAAAAAAACAAAAAAAACAAAAACGACATCGTTTTATGTCGCGTTCATTCATTTTGAATTTTTCCAAAGGGTCGCGTGGCTCCCGCTGTTTTCTTTACCGCGGGAAAAAGGGTCCAAATGGCTCTTTGAGTGTTGAAGGTTGCCGACCCCTGGGCTCGGAGGAGCCGGGAAAACTACCGGGAAAGTTCGGAAACCCATTCGGAACGGGTCCCGCCACCCGCTGCTACTTTGGTACGCGGAGTTTTATTTCCTTTTGGAAAGCGGAGACGCGTCCGAGTCGGCGGCCTCTTGCACTCTCACTCCGATTTCGCCTTCGCCGTTTCAATCCCTGCGCCCGGTCGCTCGCTATTGGCCGTTCGATCTCCCCCTCCGCGTGCTGCGTTCTCCTTGACAAATAGATGTGATCCCGCCAGGCTGCTCTTCAACAAATGTGTTTTCCACAGTGCAACACAAGAATAGTGGTTTTGGCTTTTTTTTGCTGAACCAGAAAAACACGGCGCTGCTCGTCACTCCAGAGGTCTATATCTCACTCCTGTGGCGAGGGGTGTTTTTCCAAGGAGGACGGATTCATCAGTTACCCGTTTCACCAGCGGCCGCAGGGGCAAATAAAGCTGCTCGTATCGATACGTGGTCTACTGTGTTCCTGTTTACGGCAAACAGGCCCCCGTAAGTGCGTCCACGCCATCGCTTCCGTGAAAAATTCCTGTTGGAATATGGTTTATATCTGTGTGTGGATACAGATATTTATATATATATATATATATATATATATATATATATATATATTTCAATATAAATATGGCAAAGTGTGCACAGAATGTTTCATTTATCAGAGTCCACAGCAAAGCAGCAGGGTTGGAACAACGTGAAGATATGTGAGCCAGCAAAGCATTTATTCATATTTTAATAGCTCCGTCTTCGGACCGATCACCTGCAGGAATATTCTCGCTTTTCTTTTTCGTATCCCCCCCCCGGTAAGAAACTTTTCCATTTTCGACCATCTTATCTGTTTTGTATAAACCCTTCGTTCACCGAAGTTGAATTACGGGCAAAACGAAGACATCCTGTTTGCGCCAGCAGACACTTTCCTGATTACTTTCAAACTGAAGACGTAAACCGCCGTTCGCCGGCGCCGCATGATTTATGTATGTTTTTCCAGCGCGACTGAATTATCAAAGATTATCCTGAGAGGCTACGAGGGATGCTGCGGCGGCGTTTTTGAATTAGAATGCATCGCCGGCCTCCCATGTGTCAAGCAGACCTTGAAATTGTATTTTCAGTGGGAGATGTTATTGATGATATAGAACCTTTGATTTTGTTTAGGTGGGAAGCGGCTCAATGTAGTGAAGACAATCTCCATCATTGTGTCCTCTCGAGCTGATACCTAAAATTGCCATCTGCGTCGCGGCACTACAAAAGCTATCATTGGTTTATTCTCATTGGCGGCGGAGATTTCTGTCGGTGAGATTTGTAGAGGGCTGTTCTCGTCTTCGCCGGGTCCTCAGACACGTCGGAAGATGCGCAATAACCGCGTCCCTTCCCCGAGCGTTATGTGATTGTGTTGCCTGACGGGCGAAAAGAAAATCCAAATACGTCGATAAATAAATAAACAGTCTTTATAGAGTATCCGACCGTAGCGGAGATTTACCGTCACCCTTCGCAGGGGCGGCTGATCGATAGCGGAGCCGAGGACGAGGAAACGATCATCGCGCACGGTAACACCGTCAAGTACATGACGGGAATTATTCTGCTCATTGCGTCTGCGATCTCAACAACTCCGCGGTGGGATGAGTTTCCCGAGCGAAGCCGTTGAAGCCCATCCAGGATGTGTTGTGACGGGTCCGTCGTTAAGCGCAGCAGCAGAATTAGCACAAAGCTCAAAGGAATAGAAGCCAAAGCAAATGAAGGAATATGACGTCTGACTGGAGGCAACGTGCCGCCGGTTAATAAGATCTCTTAAAATTGCTCTGCAAATATATGGAGAACAAAGAAGAGGACTGGAAATGAGGGCAGGGAAGGCTGAGGAGCTCAGGTGAGACACATAAATACTGCATGTAATCATATACACGTTCTTGTAAAATACAAATGTATCTACGTGACATATATACTTATGCATAACTTTATTTGGGTCTATTTCTTGTAATCTTTACCGTTTCTATTTTATTTTTATTCTTATCCGCTACTTCATTCTTTATTTCTATTTAGAGCTCCATTGTGATTCTTCTTCACTTTATTCCGTGAGCAGCAGCTGCTTTCAACAAAAAGCAATTTCCCCCCTTGGGGATCAATAAAGAATTCTGATTCAAAACCCTGTTGGATTATGTAGCAGAACGTGTTCATTTAGGCCTATTAAAAGACTGAACAATAAGTTGGTGTTTGTGATCTTAACTATCCGGTGCAACGACCAATCGTCCTCGATTATTTATTCATCAGCGGCCCTCAACCTTTTTAGGACCGGGGAACCAGTTTTATGCCTGAAAAGTCTTCCAGACGCGGGGATTCAAATCATAAAAACTTTTGTCAGTTCACAGTATTCAATCTGAACACAACCATTACACTTTATATGAGGCAATTACAATCATTTTACACTATAATATCAATTCACTGCAAATAAATGCCTAGCGGGGGCGGAGCTTGTGTGTCAGCTGTTGCCATGAACCCGTAGAAACTAGGCTAGGAATCTTGATGTTTTCTTTTGAACGCAGCTTTCTTTTTGCCGGCAGTCTTCGGCTTTTCCGCCGTGTCATCGTTCGCTCTTTTCCTCCCGAAAAAGCACTCCGGCCACTTTTGTTTCCGGCTGATTCTTTTTTTCAAGGGCTGGCTCGTGGTGGCCGGTGTGTGAAATGTCGCGACGGAGTTCAGCGCGACAGGAAGGCGAAGGCGAAGATCCAGAAGGTCAAATGAAAAACCTATCATTTGGACCGACTTTGCGGACGGGTTCCAAATGATTGGGCTATACCGCTTATCCTGCAGGATATCGGGTGGCGGCATTCAGCCTGGACCAATCACGGGGCCACACACAGAGACGTACAACAGCTCACCCTCTCATTCACACGTGGTAAGGAGACATTCAAGCGTTCACCCATTCATACGTCACTTAGAGACGTGCGACCATTCACTCGTTCGCGTCGGCCCGGGCATTTCGGGGTCTCCACTCAACTCAACCTCCTGCATGTGTTTGGACTGTTGGGAGGAACCCGGAGAACCCGAATTTTTTTTAAGATACGGGGCGCGATTCCAGCAAATACTATCCTTGAGATACAAAAAAAAAAAAAAAAAAAAACAAACATGGAGCAAACACGACAGCCGGGAAATTTCAGCCGGGCCCCCGGCCTCCCGTGCGCC
>CAAKHD010001414.1:20166-24391 GCA_901007705.1 Fistularia tabacaria | reverse complement strand
TTTGAATTTTTGTTTTCCGCCCCGAGCCCCCCCCCCCCCCCGATCGGCCTTATTAAAATGTGATGGCGAGAAAACCCTCGGCCTCACGCTATCTGATGTGGCAGAGAAAAACAATTTTAAGGGATTCGTGATGGTTTACGACCCGTGCCTCCGACGGGAGAAAACACTCAGAGGTCAGAGATGAGATAGACCTCCAAATCAATCACTACCGCCGGAGGATTTCTCACCGATGCTGATTGATAGTCCTGGGTTCTTCTCAGAGACCGTCAAACCACCTGCTCCGGCCACGCCTCATCTGCAGCTCGGGAGGGAGCGCGTGACTCGCGCTCTGTATGTAATCTTGAAGGGAAGTTTTCCAGGAATCGCCCGGCTTTTCAGATTGAACGGAGTGGATTCCCGGCGGGGAGTTCCAGCAGATTCCAACTCTGGCCCCGTCAGAATCACTTCGGGAGAATCGCTCAGATGGAGGCCGTTGTTGAAATAGAAATAATGCTTTCATACATTCATTCCGCAGCCGGTTTGTCATTGGCCGAGAGGCGGGGTTCACCCTGGGCCCGTCCACAAAGAGGCATCCGACCCTCTATCCGCAGGGTCTCCAGTGAACCTCCTGCATGTTTTTGGTTTGTGGGAGGAACCGCCCGCGGACACGGCCAGAGTCCCTGTTTCAATCCACCCGCGGATCTTTTTCTTCTTCCTCTGCTTCTTTCACGACCACCCCGTTGCAATGATAAGCTCTAAGATCACCTACCAGGACTTACATTTCACTACAAGGTGGCGGTAAAATAAGGGCAAAATCATGGCACCGCCGAACCCGGAATTAAAGGGAATTAAAACCATTTAATGGCGAACTTTATCGGTTAAACCGAGATTAGAAAATCAAATAATTACAAAAAGACACGACTAAAAATGTCACCTCACAGAGTTTTATCCCTTTTGAAAATGACTCATTATTTTTATTCCAATCTCAAACGCCTTTATCTTTCATGAATACTTCAGATTTTTTTTTTTTTTTTTTTTATTGCCTGAGAAACGTCATTTCTCGGGGCCGGTATGCAGTCTTGAGATTCCTAACACGTGAATATCGTGCGCGCCCTTTTCCCGGACTCTCCCGTTCCGCGTGGCGGCCCGCGACCGAGGCCTCGGAGGCGGGAAGAGATAGCCGACCGCAGTGTTTGGGCCACGCCCGGCGCTGGCGTTCTAAAAGGAGAGACCGGGGAACCTGCGTCCCCGAAGGCCGTCTATCAGGGCAGGAGTTCACCGAAGGGTGGAACGGCAGACTTAATTGAAACCTTTCATTTTCGGACAGAAAACGCTCGCTCAGAATAGACGCGACAGTCCGAGCTAGCTAGCGATCCGGGGCCTTCACAGGGGCCGAGGCCACCCGGAGGAAGGAGGGGAAGCTTATCTTTTCCGGCCTCAAGAAAAACATCCAGAGGAAACGGGAAGAATAATAGTGTGATGTTTGAGGAGAAATATTCCAATTTAGATTACGCTTTACTTTTACGAGCAGGAAATTACCACGATGAGACAAAGCCGCTCATCCGCCGGCTGAGCTGCCAGGTCGTGGATGTAACCATGACAACGAAGGGTGATTTAACCTGAAGAGGGTATTCGTTTTAACCCAATCATGTCAAAACTACCAGGCTATTTCCTACTTCCCCCAAAGAGAAATCTCAAGCTCTTTTTGAAGTCGTTTGAATTCGGAAAGTAGAAAACCAGCGAGGTCGCCTTGCCTCCGTGCCGAGGACGCGACAACTCCGGAAAAAAACATGTTTCTACGGTAACCTGGGAAGATTTTGGACATTTTGCCGATTTTCACATCATCGCTTAATTTGCCGTCGCCGAATCAACGGCGACACTGGAAAGGTCAAATATTTAAAGAACGACGCCGTTCCATTTTTTTCTCCGTGGGTGTAATGGATGCCCTTTGCCACCATATTGTGTATTATTTGTAATCTCGCAGAGTCGTAAACCACTAGTTACCATAATTCACTTTCATACCGCGCTAAAAATGAAAAATGCCAAACGGTCTCCACTCGGAGAACGCTTTCATCGCTGGGTGGCGCGCTGGCAGGAGGAGCCGGGAATCGAACCAGCTCAGCCCGGGCCGCCTAATTACCGCGCAACTGGGTGTATTTACAGTACTAAACGTTTCACTGAAGTGGATGATTATAGCAGCCTAGGAGCACAACTCTATTTCACAGGGTATCGTGATAATTTAACATCAATAAAAAATGGGCGAGCATATTTTTGGGATATTATAGTTGAACCGTACAAGCTTCGGGGCGCTGCGGTTAATCCGGGGTCACTCCGAAACTGAAGGCAATTAGGCATCAATGCGTTTAACAGGAGGAAGCAAATTAAACGCAAACACAAGAGGCGTCGACGGGCTTTGACTGCGCAGCGAGCGCCGTCAGTGGCGGTAATTGGGGTTTTTTTTCCCCCCTCCGCATCCGGACTGCTGATTGGACGATCAACAAAACGGCACTGCATAAGTACTGGTGGTTTCAGCAACTCGCGCAAGGACGAGTGACAGATCGTTTGACGGTGAAACAACCAATCGAGGCGTCCGTTAATTAAACTTAAACGGCGCCGATGGACAGGAAAAACAATATGGGAACTGATGTGTTCCACTCGCGGGGGTTTGAAGAATTGTTTTCGGGGTTTTTTTTTGTTTTTTTTTTTATGTTCGGACATTAATGGCCACCGTAGGAGATTCATCTTGAGGCCTATGAGGTGAAGCTCTCACACGTCCCCCCGGAAGAGAAATTTAATTAGCGACCACAAATCATCGCGCGGATGAAAATTCCTGTCAGCCAGGTATAATCCGCAGGTTACGGTCGCACTTTTTAATAACTCTGTCAGAGGTTCGGGTCAGAGAAATGACCGCGCGTGTGTGTGTGTGTGTGCGTGTGTGTGTGTGTGTGTGTGTTTTCTTTGGCTTGTCTACAATCCCTCTGACAAGAAAGATGCACAACTGCGCCTGCGAACCAGTCAAATACGGTTGCGTTGGCCAAACATGAATCTCGCCCGAGGGCGATCCTTTATTAAAAGAGAGCAAAAACAACAACAAATAGCCGCGGATGCAGCCGGAAATACTGTAAGTTATACGACTGTCTGGTTGCTCGGCTGCTCTTTTCATCTTCCCCGAGACGTCAGTCACACAAGGTCAAACAAGTGTGAGAAGAAATGGAAATAAATTGCCTCCCAGATAGAGACTGTCAAGGAGTTACAGAGAGATTCAAATAATAAACAGAAACAAGCACATGCAAGCGAGTGGACTTCAGATCCCCGAGCAAAAGTGATGGTCGTCACGACGATAAAACCCCGGGATGCCCCGGGCCTCATTACCATTTGAGGTACTTGGTCAAAGTAGAGCAAATACCCGTCGCAAACGGCGTCGTCCAAGGAGAGACATGGACCGTGTCCCCTTTAGAAAAAGGTATTAATGCCACCGCCAAGATGAAGTACCGTCAGCGGCGCTTACTGGGACACATGGTCTCTTACCGAAGAATCAGCGCCGCCGATGGCCTTTCCCGCACCGGTCTTCGTATACTCGAGAGGCCGACAACTGGGTTACAAAAAAACCTCAGGCTTTTCCGAGAATGTTTTTGCAAATTTAGATAAATGGGTTTCGGGTTTTTTCTTTTCTTTCTAAGGCCTGTTACTGAGTACAGTAAGACTGAGGGCAGCAGAATTTTAAAGGACAACGTACCCGGCAATTCATCAAAAGACAACCTGACTGCTCCTACAAACCATCCATCGCAGGAAGCCTGAAGCTCAGCCTGTCAACGATTGTGCTGCATATTCAGAACTGTCCCGGTTTCGGACTGCGGCTGATAAACCACAGGCTTCCTGTGAGGTTACTGAAGGTTAGATGTATTTCCACATGGCTGTGCCTCGGCCAACATGCGGAGACGGAGACTAAAAATACCCCGATATCGATTGCTTTAAGATTAAGTCATTCGCTCTCACATTGGGTATTGCCAAATCCTTATCGCGTCCCGGCAAAGCTTAGCGAATGACATTCAGCCAACAAAAGGCACTCAGGTCCTTTCAAATGGAAATAGAGGTTCTTTTCTCCTGGGATGCTATCTCTCTCCACGCCTCAGCCTTGCATTATCCACAAGCTGAGTCCAAGTGGACACATTTAGGCGGTCTCCAAACAAGAGGACGCTCGTTTAATGATCAGCGCGGGCAAACAGCAATCTCAGAGTCCGAGTAA
>CAAKHD010001414.1:7666-15166 GCA_901007705.1 Fistularia tabacaria | reverse complement strand
TATATCCAAGTTATTCAGTTGAGTAACCCCAGGAATCTCTCTGGACCGCTGTTTCGCTGTTAGATTCCGTTTATTTGTAGCGTTGAAACCTCCCATCATCCAGATTAAATCTCTTGCGATCTTCGCACGGGGCGAGCCGCCGCTTTTACCCCCTGCCCATTTTACAGTACAATAATCTGAGCTTCCATCCTGTTAGCGGGAGTGAGCTGGAGCTCAGATGTGCAATATAGAATGGGCTCCCAGCTTATGTTGCCATGGCAATAACGGTGGAATCCATAGTCTCCTTTTTGTCATGTTGGTAATTCGGTTATTTTGGTATCAGGCGTAGGTCCTGATACGGCTGAGCCGCGAAGGCCACGGTGGAACAGGAATTCAATACTATTGATGAGTGTCTTACCGACATTCAGCGTGATTGAAAACGTCCGGCGTCGGGATTAGAATCCTACTACTCCATAAATCAGTGGGATATCTTCTAATAATATGCAATCATGCAATATTCAGTGCAAACACAGACTCACACGCGGAACCGTCGCTGTTGAAATTATTTTTCGATAATGTCAGCGAGTCCCATCTCCTGTCGGGAAAATCTAATTCTATTACAGAGGAAATGCAATGCTTTCCGAAAGAGACATTTTAATGAAACTCGAACGTACGCGCACGCATCCCACTGCGGCACAGCCATGGTCGTAACTAAAAGGAAAGTTATCTTGTGACTGAACCACAACGAAAAATGCACATGGTGTTCATTCGCTCATTATCCATACGGCCTCTTCTGCGGTCGGGGTCGCAGGAGGGAGATTGGATCCCATCCCAGCTGGCGTTGGGTTGAGAAGGCACCCCGGTCCGGCCAATCACAGGGCCGCGTGCGGACACATGAAACCATTCACTCGCTCATTCCCACGACAAAGTACACAACGAATCGCCCTCTCATTCACACGTGATCATAGAGACGAGCAAACGCTCAGCGTCATTTGCACGTCTTCCAACATGGAGACTCCACACAGAAAGGCCCCCCCCTGTTGGAATCCACCCAGGGACCTTCTAGATGACCGCCCCTGGAGCAAAGCGGATTGACGTCCAGTGTTTTCAGCCGTACCACCCAAACAGTGATTTAAAGAAGGAACCACTTTACCAACAATAAGTACAAATGTTGTGATTTCCTTATGGAACGCTTGAAAAGCTGCGGCGATACTTCCAGGACACCTTACGTGTGGCAGCTCTCCACTGCAGCTTTGAAGGCTTGCCACGCCCGCAGCACTGTCCAACCAGGGGCCTTCTTGCTGTGAGGCGGCAGCGCTAACCGCCGCACGCAAGGTTTCCAATTATTTATTTGTTTTACGTTTGTTTATCTTCCAAAACATACTGCACACATCACCGCAGCTTGTTAAAGATACTCTGCTCACTGCTGTAGATATGTTACACCAAGATGGATGACTTTTACCGCTCTCGCAACAGATAGCCATCTGCAGAAGAGGCAAACAAATTAAACCCATTCTTTGTTTTCCCTTCCTGAACCAAATGCTTTATGCAGACCGTAGGACAGGTTTCGTCCCGGTGGTATTCCTCTTTCGAAGAAGCTGAAATGGTTTAAAAACAAGCCGTCAAAGCATGGGGCTTTCTGCGTTGCTTGCGTACAACTTTGGAAGACCTTGGAGCACCTCCAGTTGGGTAACATTAAGAATTCATATCGCTATATGACTGCACAATCGTCCTTTGGGTGGACAAATTGTAACGAAGAATCACAATATTTCTCTGCCCGTGTTTCAGTGCATCGAATCCAAGAATTGCCACTAACTTTCTGTGAGATACCGACCTCTGCTCTTAGTTATCTGCTTTGAGTGCCCAATGATTGACCCGTACATCGCTGCTGGGGATTTGCAGTCCACAGACGTCTCTTTCACACACACACACACACACACACACACACACGCACACACGCACACACACACACACGCACACACACACGCACACACACACGCACACACACGCACACGCGGTCTGTACCGATCACATCTCCTAGCTCCCACATCCATTGAGCTATTCAAAGCAGCGCGTCTGGACTTTCAAAAGTTGAAATTATAGAGTCAGATTGACAGATAGATAGATAAAGGAGGTCACCCACAAAAGCTCACTCATTTAAAGTGCTACAAACATTATGGGGGAAAAAAAAAAAACATTTAAAAGGAAGCTGAGCAGAAGTACCTTCAGAAATGTAAAGAAAATCAGGCGTTGCACAGTTTGTCAGTCTTCATCACGCTGTCCCTGCAAAAAAAAAAAAAAAGACAGAATTCAGGTGAAAAATACACTTTGCTTTGGAAATGTCTTTTTTAAAACATTTCAATTCACAGCAAAATGTTAAACAACAACAACAACAAAAAACACTAGACCGCTCATTACCTGGAGTAAAATCCTGGAGCACTTTCCAGAAGTCAAAGTTGGGAGTATGTGCACAATTCAGCTTGGGACTACAACTCGCCTACAAATATGGCGACCCAAAACAAACATTCCGAACAGGTAGCGTCGGCGTTAGACGCCAGTACGGCACATTAGCCGCAGGGCGAGCCTGCTTGCTTTATCGACGACAGAATAAAAGGTAAAATAAAAACATGGGCCGTATTTCAATACAGAGGACTTAAAGTCAAACTTGACTCAACGTGTCTCCCATTGGCAAGACCGGAAACGGAGCGGACATGTTTTGGAGCGCAAACTGCATTCCCATAAGCCTTTGCGGCAGAGATGCGACTGCGTAAGGATAAAAAAAAAATATTTACGTGAAAAAAATATAAAATACAGATTTAAAAACACAATTAGGATTCAAATAAGATAACGTAGAGGGCGTTAAAAAAAAAAAAAAAAAAAACGTTACTCACGTCCGCCTCTCTCGAGGTGTCACAGTCAAATGAGTCCCCGGACAACAAGACAGGTGTGCGTTAGAAATACAGGTAGGGGAACACAATGTAGAAGGAACCTATTTTAGGGAAAGACATAAAATAAGGAAGACAGTATTGTACTGTTTTCTATTGTATTTAATTTAATTTAATTTAATTTAATTTAATTTAATTTAATTTAATTTAATTTAATTTAATTTAATTTAATTTAATTTAATTTAATTTAATTTGTTATCAGAATCAGAATCAAAGAAATGTTAACTGTCCCAGAGGGACAAATGGAGGGCAAGTAGGGTGGCGTAGCATCCAAGAGCAGATCCACCATCTGTAAATATATAAAATAGAAATAAAATAGAAATAAAGTAAAATTAAAAGTGAAGTAAACCTCAACATCTGTAAAAAGACTAAATCTGTGCAAATGGCTGTATATGAGTACAACCAGCTGTACATCTATGAATAACTATATTTATTTTTAATACAATAAAATTTAACATAACAGTGCATAACATTAAATGATATGATATAATATAATGCAATGAAATAAAATATAGTATAAGCAGGGCAGTGGTTAGCACTTCCATCGTCTGCTTCCTGTCAGTTAGAAGGTCCCTGGTTGAATTCCCACAGGAGACCTTTCTGCGTGGAGTCTCCATGTTCTCCTTATGTCTTCATGGGGTTTCTCAGGGTTCTCTGGGTTCCTCCCAAAGTCCAAACACATGCAGGAGGTTCACCCGAGAGCTCCAGCGCCCCCCGGGACTCTGAGTGCAAGATCAACAGTACAGACAATGAATGAATGGGTAATATAAGAAAATATATCATACAGACACTCAACAATATCGCAACAAGTTTACACCGGAGTTGAGATTGAACAAATCAAGCTCAGTCACCAGGAAGTTGTTGGGTTGGCGAAAACTGCCGACCAGAGAAAATGTTGGGATTCCACAGCCTCGGGTGACGAATGCGTGCGCTCGATTCATGAATTCACTCTTATCAGAGCCGACGTCCGTTTCTTGGCGTATCGTGCGAGCGGTGAGGTGCATCGATCAGGCCTTTCCTTTTCCGAACGCCCCGTGTAATGGGAGTGGAACACTGACCGGAAATGCCATCATCCGTATTCTGCCGCTGTGCCATTAAATCACATTCGGTCCGTATTTAGCATCGTGGCCGGCAGCGCGGCGGCCCCTAAATCAAGTTTGAACAGGAATAAATCAAATAAAATGACAAAACTCGGCCGGCGCAGCGATGATTGATCGGTGTGGATTTTTTTTTTTGAGGAGTCACTCACGACAAAAATCCTCCGGTCCTCGGAGGAAGCACCGGCTGCCCCCCCTGCTGGCCCTGCCAGGCGGCCCTAATGGCGGTATCTGGCTCTTTGGATGCACTCAAATCACCCGGTCCGATAAAGACGATGCCGTATTGAGCCTCGTGAGAATTTTCAAAACGGCCGGCCGTAAACTAGCGTGCTTTTAGAAGCGCGGTCGATTACTCCCGGGGAAACGCCGCTGCCCTTTTTTACCCCTCAATTATGCCCGACCCCGGCCCCTCCCCACCACCGCAATGTGCACCATAACGCCGCGCTTCTTCTGTATCCCCACCTCGAAAGCCGCGCTCTCGTACGAGCGTGGAAAAACGCCTGTCAGGGAACCGGCCGTATTTTCCCGTCCAAGGTGTAACGGCGTGATAGCGGAGAGGCGCTCGCCGAGATACGGCCGAGGTGACAATCTTCGTCTGCAGCTGCCGGCTCGCCCGCAGGGGGGTATTAATGAAAGGAAAATAAACAAATAAATAAAGTCGGCATTTCGTTCGCAACCTCAGCTCCTCCTCCTCCCGCCGCTCGCAAATGTCACAAACGAAGACGCCGACGCCCCATGTCCGATCTTAATGATCCAAGGAAGGCCGGATCTCTTCGCCACCTGTCAACTTCTGCTGAACCCACACAGAGTGAGGGGGTTGGGGGATGAAAAGCAGGGAAGGAGGGAGGGTCAAAGCCGACATAAACTATCCTGGAAATTGCTTCCATCTAGCAGTCGCTCCCTGAGCTGGAAGGGGCGGCTGCAAGGAATACCGCCGTCCACGTTTCCTGTTGAAAAGTGGGCTTTCTCCCTTTTCCGCGCCGCTGGTTTACGGCCCGCCCGCCCGCCCGCCGCCGCCGCCAGCGTGCGAACAGGGCGGGAGCGCCGATTCCGGCGACGCGCCGACGCGGGGGCCGAATGGGAGCCGCCATCGATTGAAGCCGGCGGATGAAACGTGGATTTTCTGGGCGCTTTAATTATTCCGTTTCCTCAAAAGTGGGGTACGTCTGCCCTCTCGTCTTCCCCTGTCTGCTTCAGAGCTCGTCTCTCATCTAGTCGGGGGGTCGGGGGCGGCGGATGTGATGCTTCCTGCTATTTGCGGCGCAGGAACGAGAGCGAAACCTCTCCGACTTAATTCCGTCCATGTGTTTCCTCAACCACAATAACGTCAAATTAGCAACTCGGAGCCTTAAATCTTCCGGTGCTCTGACGACACCCGGGGTAACGCGTGGTCGCCGGGTGTCGCAAATAGCGGGGAGTTCATTCATTCGTTATCTGCGCCCTTTATCCTGCAGTCAGGCTCGCAGGGGGATGTTGGAGTTTTTCCCAGCTGGCATCGGGCGAACGGCAAGATGCAACCGTTCACTCACTCATTCACACCTCATCCAGAAACATAAAACTATTCCCCGTATTCGCCATTCGGCCCCTCTGGTCCGTATCTATATCTAAACCTCACCTAGATACAAATATGCGTTCCTCCATTGACGCTGCGCCTGAAAATAGACGTTTTCTCCATTGTTGTCGACGGCGAGAATGAGGCGGCTAACGCGTCGCTATCTGACGCGGGCTTGGTGGTGAGAACATGTAGCATGTGGAGACATGCAACATATATTGCGAAGTTTCTAAAGAACCTCCTGCATCTGTGTGGACTGCGGGAGGAACCCGGAGAACCCTGAGATGGGACCTTCTCGCTGTGAGGAGCTAACCCGGAGGAGCTGGCAAACTGAAATTTAACAAAGGCTGTTTAAAGGCAGGGGTTTTGACAAAGTCACAACGTCGGATTTCATGTGATGACGGAAAGCTTCTGCAGTCGTCGGGGAAGATGCCCACGCCGGTCGGCCCCGTCCTTCAACAGAACCGCGAGGCCCCTCAGCTGGGCCGCGGCACCCAGCCTTACCTCGGCCGACGACCTTTAAACCGCGGTTCCCAAAGGCTAACAGGAAATAAGAAACCGATTTATGGATCTTTCTTTTTTCTGTATCCAGAGGATAAAAACCAACCCGGTATTTCAAAGAGGAACCGGCAGTTATCTGGATTATTGAAGCTCCACCGTGTCATATCAGCCCATCATAGCATTCGCAAGTTTCAACCACTCACTTTTATATTAAAAAATTCTTTTATGAATGTTTCCGGTGCGCTGGAAGACGTTCCTAAAGGAGGACAAAAAGGGACGCGTTGAAAGGAAAATCAAAGCCTGCAGAGAAAATCTTTTTATTCGAATCATATTATTCATTTTAATTATCGTGCAGAACAAAATCAATTTGAAGGTAACATAAAGGTGGCTAGCATCAAGAGCCGCCGACCGCGGACCACGTGCACTTTTCTCCAACGTGCACTCGCTGATAATTAAGGGGTTTAACCATTCTGTGATTGACAGGCGATTTTAATTTAAGAAAAAGAAAGAGCTGCACGTTTTCCGCCTGTCGTCTCCAAACGCAGGTATTTCTATCATGGCGGCGCTTGGACTTCCGCTCACTCCCCGATGCTTTTTTCAGCTCGAAACTCGGCTGCAAATACAAGTTGTAAAAAAAACCCTAACGACCAAAAACGGTTTTCAACTGACATCATTTTCAGCGTGAAAACTCTGTTTCTATTTTCAAAGCAAAATTAACGCATTTGTCGACAACAACGTAAGTAAGAGCAGAGGTCCCCTAACCACCGGGCCGCAAAAAAGGAGTAGAAAGTTTAATAGATTTTCTTTTCATTGGTCTTCAGAGAATTTTATTTGGGGAAAATTGCCACCTCTGCC
Source organism: Fistularia tabacaria (assembly GCA_901007705.1). NCBI lineage: Eukaryota > Metazoa > Chordata > Actinopteri > Syngnathiformes > Fistulariidae > Fistularia > Fistularia tabacaria. Next base: position 8,237 of record CAAKHD010001414.1, on the reverse strand, counting down.
TGTGCCTGGCTCCTGCACTTAACTCAGTCAAAGTGTGTTTCCGTCAAATAAGTCAGCGAGCTAACCGGCGCTAAAATGAAAGATGCTGTAATATCGAATTAAATTTCATTCATTAAAACGAACTGAGATGCTATTCGTCTGTTCCAGCCCCGGATTTTGGTACCTGTTTTTAAATAAGAAAAATGTGCTTTAGAAATAACAAATAATGTTTTCAAAAAAAAAATTCACAATTAAAGAGAATGCAATGAAATCAACTGGTTTTATGAAGTGTTTTTTACTCTGAAGATTCATTTTATTTAGCGTTCCTTCATTTAACTTACCTGCAACACACTTACTTGCTAAATGAAACGTGCACATTTTGCTACACTTCATGTCGAAACTCCATTTACGGACGGAGTGAAGCCGCTCCTCTTTTTAAAACCATCAGACCTCACAGACGAAGCTCTCCGTCACCGACAACAACTTCTCCGTGTCTTCACGGACGAGTCCACGACACTCGTGGTTTTCCATGATTCTCTCCGGGCTATCTGGAGGTAGCGGCGCGTCCCACTGTCTTCAAACGCCACTTCGC
>CAAKHD010001412.1:67299-91693 GCA_901007705.1 Fistularia tabacaria | reverse complement strand
ATAACACACCCGATTGTTACCTTTCTATTTTTTTTTTTTTTTTTTTTTATTCTTTTCTTTTTTTTTTTTTTTTTTTTTTTTTTTTTTTTTAAATCTTCTCTTGCTCCCTCCTCTCTTCTCGTCTCCCTCCGTTTCCCACTTTCCTTCTCCCTCTCATCTACTTTTCTGACGCTTCCTCCCCTCCCTCGCTCTCGGCCCGCCCCCCTCGCTGTGTGTCTCTCCCTCTCTCGTCCCTCCTCCTCTCATTCTGTGCTGTCACACTCAGCCTCTTCACGCTCGCTCCACTCCAACTCTTTCTCTACCTCTTTCTGTATGCTGTAAGTGCAGTCTCTCCCTCCCTCCCTCTCCCTGTCTCTGGGTAAGAGTGCGCCGTGTGTTTCGGCTGAGACTCATTCACGGCAACTTGAAATTCATCTCCAGCAGCAAAACTCCCATGACCCCTCGGTACCGGCCCGCGGTGGAAAATCAGTGGCTTACGTCCGCGGCTCTCCACGCGGTGTCACGTCGCGTCGCGACGTAAAATGACAACGGAGGACCTTCTGTGTTCAGTCAGGTCGCAACCGGTGCGTAAGTGTTTTTTCCGAAGCGAGTTGACCATTTTTGGAAGACACGTGGTACCATTCTTATGACATGGTGCAAAAGATACTTAATGTGCAGTGATTTTGTCAAGTCAAGTCACTTCTTCTCCTTCTTTTGCTTGCAACCTCATCTTCTTCTTTCACACCAACTAACTTCATTTCCTCTTTCACTCAATCCATAAATCTTCCTCTTGTCCTCCTGCCTGGTAGTTCCAATCCCTCCATCCGTCTACCAATATATTCTCTATCCCTCCTCTGTACACGACCGAACCATCTCAGTCCGGCTTCTCTGACCTTCTCTCCAAACCATCGAACATGTTCTGTCCCTCTGATGGACTCATTCCTGATCCTCTCCATCCTCGTCACTCCCAAAGAGAACCTCAACATCTTCATCCCTGCGACCTCCAGCTCTTCCTCCTGTATTTTCTTCAATGCCGCTGTCCCTAAACCAGTGACGTGCGGTGAGGTTCATGGCTGGTGAGGCACTGACTTCATCACAATCAGAATCAGTGGCTCTTCGCAGCTGTTTTATGATCGCTCAGCACAAGAAGCTAGTAACACACATACAGTTCGTGACAAAAAAAACTGTACATTGGAAATGTAGTTAATATAGAGACAGCAATACGGTCTTAGCGCGGAGCATTCCGTCAGCTAGCCATAATCTACGTTGAGACGAAACAGTCAGCTGCCTCACTGCACATCTATTCTCAGTATTTGAGCAGTAAATGTGAAAATCCAGCGATTTTGAATAAAAAACAATCTAAAACTGGGGAAGTTAAATGAAACATTCCTTTATGGTGCAAATCATTAAATGTAACCATTTCATTTTTTTTTTTCATTTGACATTTTTTTCTTTCCAAGATTGGCAAGTGAGGCACGGACTCACCTGCCTCCCCTGACTGCATGTCACTGCTCTGAACACCTACAGCATTGTTGGTCTCACCGCCTTTCTTTCCATTTTCTGGATACTCTTTTATCACACACTACCCCTGCCATTCTCGTTAAAATCTTCTCGTCGTCGCAATCGGACTTGAATTTCTTCACTTGAAGACGTTTCAACGATCAGCCCAGAGGCCAAACCGCTTGAACACGCTTCTTTAAGTCAGATTTGATCAATAATGGGATCCCAGTTGCTGGTGACACGTGCTGTGGGAGCAGCTCTGGGCTGCATTCTTCAAAACAACTCCCAGAAACCCAAAATAACAAAACGACTGCCTTTTTCCCCCTCGAACTCAGAACCAACCACAAATTCTGCTAATTAGCAGTAGCTTCAAGCCTCACGTGCAATACATGTCTGGTCATTTAGGTGACGTACCAAAGTTTACGTGTACAGTAGCTGTCAAATAAATGGACAAAATGTTTCCCGGAGTTGCTTGAGGCTGGTATTCGTCTGTGCGAGGGCAGGTGGGCGTGCGGTTGGTGGTCTGACAACAGTTGCAGACATGTCCATCACCCAGGTGTGGAGCTGAGTGTTGCTCAGCATGAATGCTGGACACCAGATGGCATCTGCATTAGCCTGCCTGCCCACAGCCTGAAGCTCACTTATCTTCAGCCCTGCATGTGTGTATGTGTGTGTGTGTGTGTGTGAGTGTGTGTGTGTGTGTGTGTGTGTGAGGGGGGGTCTTGTTGTGTAACACAGCATGTGTGGTCCTCTGGGCCAAAGTTCTGGTCACCGTGTTGAAATGGTTAACACTTTTGTTCTGTGTTTTGACGGCGTCCAAACAAACAGAGCAGAGGGGATTTCTCACTCATGCCGGCTATTTTGAGGCGCACCAAAAACAACAACAACTGGATGGTTCATTCTGGGATGCTTTTTTGGCAAAACGCGGCTGAACCTGGAAAGGAGAGTGTAAACCTGGATGCCCTTTAAGAGGCAGGTGTGGCTGCAGCACACACACATCTTTATTATGACGGACTTTTCCGATGAGCGCTTTCAATAGAATTTAGTAATAATAATAAAAATCCTACCAATAGCGTTTGCACTGACAGACGGAGAAATTAAATTCGTTTGTTTTGCTTTTCACGGGGCGGTGGGGACATTATAGAGCTCTGAATTGTGCACATTTGAGCACAAGCAAGAACAAGCAATATAAAAAACAGAAGCCTAAGGCAGAAAAAAAAGTCTGATCCTTTGCTATTCGGCTTGTTCCAGTTCTCTATCTTCGTTTTCGTCTTGTATCCTGATCAGTCGTCGTCCCTTCCTGTGCTTTCTGGTTACGTAAGGATCTTATTGGCTATCAGCGGGCATCTTCCTTGATGAATGTGCTGGAGACTGAAGGCGATCCGGACTCAGAAAAAGTCAAGGGGATGAAAGTTAAGACAAATGAAATGTCCCTTTGGACACCAGACATTCGGCTGCTCGCATCCCGCTTACACACCGACACGTGGGAGGTTTTCTCTTGGAGGTGAAAAGGTTTGGCGGTGGGTTGAAACCCGCAGAGATATTTGTGCTTCCTGTTTTCTTTCCCTCCCCCCGCGGGCTCTTTGTGGTTTCTTTGAGAGCCACCGGGTCAAGGCGAGGCCCTGTCGTTGATGTCGAGGTGGAGATAAGGGGCCGGAGGAGGAAGAACTGGCTGTGAAAGGTCCTCTTTTGGAGAAAGACCATGTGTTCTGCTGTTTCTAGATTTCATTCCTCTTATGTCAGATAACCTGATATTACATTTTTGACCTCTCGAGCGCAATGGGGCCCATTTCTGCCTTTTGCATGAGAGCGAATTTCTGTCCGCGCCTCCGCCGTTCCGCTATTCTTGTCCATTCAATTTGTGCATCCTTTGCTTGCGGAGCTCCTCGGTGAAAGCTGCGGTCCAAATCCACTGTGCGTCCTCAGGAGAGGACAAAACACAGTGCGCTGATACGAGCTAATGACCGGCGGTGGAAGGAGGACGTGACACAAAACAAAGGACAGATACACTGTAGAATCGCACGACTGTAATTCTACGTTTGCAGCAGTGGCGGTAGCCATTAGCATCAAACCGGAGTTGAGAATGCACCCAGGCATTGTTGTAAAGTTTCGTGGAGAAGACGCTGGACAATTTTTAACTAGCTAACTGAGAACTCTTATTCTAATCTGACCCCTGATGCCGTATGGACACAAAATAAATGATGTGGAAAAAATTAATTCGTTGCAGATACTGCACAACAGGGTGGCGGCGGGGCTGGGTGCCAATCCCAGCTAACACTGGGGCGAGAGGCGGGGTTTAAGCCAGACCTGTCAATCACAGGGCCTCAAAGCTCACTGTCATTCAAACTCCGTGCCACTGGAACACAGAAAGGGAAAGGGAAAAATAATTTATATAATCTCATATCCTTCCAGACTGGCTTAAAAGGTGGAAAGTAGAGGATCTCATATTTTACAGAGGAGCTGCATTTTGGGAAAAAGTCCAGGAGTTCCATTTAGTTTCAGCAGCTTCTGGCAGCAAAGTGAACGAGATGAAGTAAAAAAGAAAAAAAGGCACGCGGCTCGACAGCGAGAACGCCATCCAGGCTCAGACGTTTGCCCGACTCAGACGTGACGTCTCGCTGCCAGCGGGTGGAGACACCAGAGGAGAAGAACCTGTTGTGTAGGATTGGGGTTCCGGTAAAACGGGGCGTAACTCCGATAAAGAAAATGAGTCCAATATGCAAAAAGCACTGGGGAGCATTGGGGAACACTCACACATATTAAACAATTTAACTTTCGATATGAATTACTGCCGCTTCAAAATGACCAAACATTTACAGATGGATTCGCGGGGGAAGCAGCCGCATAATTTGGTTGATTTCCTGTACGGCTTCGCCTCGTGCATCTGTTACCTTTTAGCCCTACGTGCACGTTGGGTTCCGTCACAGAACATGACCCAATATCCAGCGGGACGGCTGAATTTCTCCAGAGGAGGACCCGCGCCAGGAGTATTTTTAATTCGGCCGCTCTCGGTTTGCCCAAGAAACTGTCGCCACAGCGAGTGGAACTCTGCGGCCCGAAACCGAAGACCAACCGTCCAGGTTTGCTTCGGGGGTTCGGTCGTGGCGGAACTCGTTGTAACGGCGATCCCGGCCGCCCTCCTCCTCCTCCTCTGCTGTGCGATGAGAAACAAATGAAGCGACTTTGAAAAAACACGGCGCATGGAAAGGCCACGAGGCGCAGGCTGGACTTTGATCCGTTGCCTCTCTCTGGCGCCGAGCCTCCTCCTCTGGGTTTCCTCGCACGGCCGGCCCAAACACGGAGATGCACTCGTGTCTCTCCAGAGATTTTTTTCTTATTACTTATTTGCGATTGTTGGGAGACTGTTCGCTGGACGGCGTGTCGCCGCTGCCGTCGCCGCCGCCACTTAAACGGGGGTGACGTGACTCACAGCGGCGCGGCAATCCGCGCCACTGCCGACTGTAGGAGGAACATGACAATGTGGAGACGGATGAGAACATTTCCAATTTAATATTTCTAGTAGACGTTACCATAGCAACCAGCAAAAACCCTTTCTCTTAATGAGGCGGTCGTCCAGCAGGGGACTGAAACACAGAGACAACATGGCCACTGGCATTTGAGAATTTTAGCTCAATGTTGTGTGTGCGTGTGTGTGTGTGTGTGTGTGTGTGTGTGTGTGTGTGTGTGTGTGTGTGTGTGTGTGTGTGTGTGTGTGTGTGTGTGTGTGTGTGTGTGTGTGTGTGTGTGTGTGTGTGCGCGCGCGCGCGCGATTGAACAGCATGTAGTCAATCAGTTTGCCAATCAGAGCGCAGAGCTGGAGAGTCCAAACTTTTTGCTGCAAGGCTCCGACGTCAGAGTTATTTTAAAAAGCTGTCTGGCATCTTGCCTGAATAAATCTGTCACGCGGCGGTAGAAATAAATGGAATGAGACGGAAAATATCACATGATCCGTAAAAAAAAAAAAAACTCTCCAATGTTGATGCGTGGACTCAAACGAGAGGAAAACACATTGAATCTTTTTCTATAGGTGCAGCAGACGGAGCACGGGGATGTGCTATTAACGCCGATGTCTCCATGGGTAACGGCAGGAACGAGGCCCCGCTCAAACGCAGCCGTCCAGATTTGCAGTTTGCATACTTTGCTTCCTTGAAATAGTCTTGGTTTTTTAAAAGATAACAATAATGATACCACAGGTACTACTCAATTGACTCCACTCGCACATATGGTAATATTTACAGCATGTTAGCGGACATTTTATTAGCATTTATCTCCCGGAGACTCACCACACGCTCTGCCTGCCAAAACTCCTTTAACCCTTAAATCAAGTCCAAATCGAATGATTTATTCTGTGGCAACTTCTTTTTTTTTTTTTGTTCCCAGACGGAGGGCAAGGCGCCACAGAGTGATGAAAACAGATTTATGTCACCACAACATTTAAAGCACCAGGTACACACACACACACACACACACACATGGGAGGAGACTTTCAGTAAATGCAGATCTGTCGAGCAGATGCCTGACATCCCACAGTTCACAAATTGTGTGTGTGTGACCTGAATCTTCTTATATTGTTTGCATGTTGTCAAACCCGCCTAATAAGAATAACGTAATGTGTAGTTAGCACTTGTGGTGTAATGTAAAGGTAAATATTAACTTTTTGTTCTCACATTTTTATTAATTTGTGACGTGATCTCACACGCATTGACATCACATTATTATCATTATTATTATCATTATTATTAACACAATTGTTATTATTGTTATTGTTATTGTTGTTGTTGCTTTTCTTGTTGTTCCCGTCTGGCGGCATCATTTTTCTCTAACACTAAATCATGCCGAATTTTTTTTTTTTTAACTTATCCGGTCCGAGTGAGGCCAAATAAATACAAATTAAAAATGTGTACCCAATAAGAGCTTGGGTCTCAGGAGGATTTGTTCTGTGTGCATTTCGTCCTAATTTCCAGGCGGCGTGCAAAATAGATATGTGACGGAAATACGACTTACTCTGTGCCGTTTGAGTCCGCCCTCCTGAACCAATGCAAACCTCACTAGAGGTGTTCCTGCGCTTTTGTCCAGATTTGGATTTTTAAACAGTCACCGTCATCCAGGAGGGCAAAACCCTCAGATGCTGGAATTCCCCTCAGCCTCAGTGATGCTTCTGTAAATGTAAAGTAAGATACTTTTTTTTTTTCCAAACGCAGACGTAAAGCTTGAGAGACGTGGCTCTGCAGCATCTGACAGACGATGGGAACGGACAGTATTTGACGGGAATCAACGACGTGAGGAAGCGCTAATGACTGCGCTCTGTCACTGAAGCTGGGGAAATGCTAACCGATCTGACAGCTGTCACTCTGAGCGCCGTTGAAAACAAAAACTTGTAATGAACCGGCAACACGGGCTCGGCTCCATCGCCGCTTCAACGCCGTGCCTGAAATAATCATCCCCGGAGCGGAGATAGTATAGTATTTCTGAAACGGGTGGAAGTTTCCGGCAACTTCGGAGGAACCCCGCTGCAGCCGCCGCTGGATATCGAGCTTGATATTTCCGAGTGTTCCTGTCTCCCCCTGCGGTCTGCGGCCTGGGCCGTCATCAGTGACAAGAAGTATTCTGTTATACAACCACAGACGGGAGCGCGCTCGCAGGACGCAGATCTGCGGATCTCAGCGGCCTGCCGGTCCTTCCCTGACAGCTTCCGCTGTCGGTGCCTGTCAGTTACTCCACGTTTCCGCCAATGCGTCCCCAGACGTGCAGGGAGACGCGCGCCCTGGCCTTCCCAGAGGCCGTGCCAATGACATTTCACAGCTTGACGGCCGGCGGGCGGATGGCGTCGCCGTGAAAAGCGTGGCAGCGCCCCCTTCTGACCGTCACATGCAAGTACAAGCGATGCTGGCTTCGCTTCCAGCGCCTCCGGTTTTATTCCTGCTTCGTCACGGCTGGGCTCCAGAGGTCCTGCTGTTCTTTCTATTTTCAGGGATAATGTTGACTCACGCAGGTCTGAAACGCAGCCGTAAATCCCTCAGCCGACACACGTTGTCGTTTTGCATTTTCCGCAATAATTTATTAACACAAGAAACATACATTTGTGTATAATAGGAGCTATACAATATTCTTACTTTAATATAAAAACAAAGCTTTGTACAGCAATAAAATAACATCCAGGCACAGAGTTTTTCGTTTTTAAATTAAACCGGAGTTGCAGGGGAAATAGGAAAAAAAACGCTCCTCTGGGTTTCCTCGCACGGCTGGCCAAAACACGGAGATGCACTCGTGTCTCTCCAGAGATTTTTTTTTTATTACTTATTTGCGATTGTTGGGAGACTGTTCGCTGGACGGCGTGTCGCCGCCGCCACTTAAACGGGGGTGACGTGACTCACAGCGGCGCGGCAATCCGCGCCACTGCCGACTGTCAGATTATTAATAATTAACACCACAAACATGAATGAGATCAAAAAGAGGACCGGCAGGTTTCCAGAAGGGAGGGTTTTGTTAAAGGACTTTTTTTTTTTTCTTTGCCGCCGTTACTTTAACGTCCCTATGTTAATGCGCGCCGACCAGAGGCCCCTCAGGGCGTTGTGCAGCCTCCCCTCCTCCGAGGGAGGAAGCTCATGGTGAGATGTTTATCCTCCGCCTCCACGGGCTGCTGGGACAGGTTGTTGGTCTGGGAGAGGCAGTCCAGGGTCAGGCCCGGATGTAGGCAGACGGTGTACTGGGACAGCAGCGTCACCAGGATGGCCTTCATCATGACCAGGGAGACATGTTTCCCCACGCATGCCCGCGGGCCCGAGCCGAACGGCTGGAAGTAGCGCCGAGGCGCCTGGAAGAGAAGGGGGCACGTTCAGGATACACATTTCGAACGAAAACCACATACACCACTCGCTTAGGAGGATTGACATACGTTCTTCTTGAAGTTGTTCAGGCTGAACTCGTTGGGTTTGCGGAAGAACTCGGTGCGGTGCATGCGGCCCGTGTTGAGGATGATGTTGGTGCCCTTCGGGACCCTGTAGCCGTCGATTACGTCGTCGGACAGGGCGCGGCGCATGGTGAAGTCCACCACCGGGTGGAAGCGCAGGGACTCGTTGATGAAGCTCTCCAGCACGTGCAGCCGCTGCAGGTCGCCGTTCTGGAGCCGCCGGTCTCCTGCATCAAACAACGTCTTTTTGAAGCCAGCCGAGCACATTTGTTGTTTTTTTTTCCTCCTCTGCTTCCAGCCTTTTTTTTTTTTTTTTACCTACGACGGCGTCTATTTCCCGCAGCAGCTGCAGCTCCACGTCCGGGTTCTCCTTGAGGAGCAGCAGCATGAAGAAGAGGCTGATGGAAAGGGTGTCCGGAGCCGCGATCACCATTTCCAGCACGCACTGCCTCACGTTGTCGGCAGACAGCTCGCCGTGGTTCTGCAAACACACACGCAAAGGGGCCGGATATTTCAACTTGTTTTGCACTTATTCCAACTTTTGGAGAACGGCCGCTCGGAGGTTCGGAGGCTGACCTGTGCAAATATAAGCTCGGCGGTGAAATTGATGGCCTCCAGTTTGTCAGCCCGTTCGATTTCTCTCCTCTTCTCCTCCACCAGGATTCTGATGGCGTCCTGCAGCTCCTGCCTGCGAACCGAGACCAGACTATTTAAGAAAAAAACAAAAAAAGAAGAGCGCTTTTCTGACGGTATCGGTGATCCAGGTGACCCGGTGGGTGAAACTACAAAGGGACTCACGCTGCCGTTTTGTGCCGGTGGTGAATCCAGTCGAATTTGAAGTACACGTCCGGTTTGATCAGCACCGTCTGCCACGTCTCAAAGTACTTGTGAATCTTCTGCAGCAGGTCCTTCTCTGGAGACCGAAAGAGGGTTATCTCACCGAGCGGGTCCACGCGTCTGGTCCGTCTCTGCGGATTCCCATGAAAACTCACCGTCCAGCGGCACCCCCAGGAACAGCCTGTTGGAGATGTCAACCACGGTGCCGCGCAGCAGGCTGAGGACGTCCACCTGAGCCAGCCGGCCGCCTGCCGCGGCGCCGGCCCTCAGGGCGTCCAGGTGAGCCTGTGTGGAGGACATACACACCTCCACCGTCTGCTGCAGCCCCAAACCTGACAGGGCTGCCGGAGAAGACAAAAACAAAACAAACTTTCTTTCCCTCTTCTTTGAGGTCGGGTGAGAGCGGGGACGAGGCCGGACGTGCCGAGCGGGTTACCTTTGGTGAAATACGGGCGGATCTTTTTCCAGAGGGTCACGTTGTTATTGAAGATGATGCCTCGCTCGTTCATGCCGATGCAGGTGAGGCCCAGGCTGCTCCCGAACCGCGAGGTGTAATGTCCGTGCTTCAGCACATGATGCACGGCCGATGCCCTTCCGATAAACGAAGCGCGTTAGAATTGCCGCTCGTTTCTTCCATCGCCGATAAACGGACACGACTAACCTGCTGAGTATAAGTGTCTCCTCGCCGTTGATCCAAACCCTGACCATGTCGCCATATTTGTTGTTGTAGTAGTTGCTGGCCGTGCCGATTCCGGTCCAGATAAACCGCCAGTATGACAGAAGCGGCCCCAATCCGAGAAAGAAGGAAGGACCTGCAGAGAAAGAAAGAGTGCGGTTCGTTTCGGAACTGGGTTGAAGCCCGTTCCCGTTCTTGCTCCGTGCGACCTACCTGGCACGGACTTCCTGTCCGCCTTGCTCCAGGCTGCCAGCAGCACGCACACCAGCAGCAGCAGGGTCCTGGCGGCCGCCGCGCAGTCCGGCGCTCCCGCCGCCGTCACATTCTGGGACGCGGAGGCGAAGTCTGCCGCGCTCAATCCGACGGGAGTCATGGCCCCGCTCGCAGGCAGAGGTGGGAGACGGCTGAGGTGGGGGGGTGAAAAGCTGCCTCCGCCGCAGGGACTTCCTCTTTATAAGAGGCCGGAGTTGGTGGTGAGCCAGGTCACGGCAACGCAAGAGCCACAACATAGGAGAAAACCGAAAACAATACACTGGTGGCCTTGAGGGTTGGACGGGCGGCGGCGGCCTCGAACGTACCCACTTCTATTTGACAGTCTGGTGATGAGAAAAAGCAGCGGCGCTCCTCCTTTGAATATCAAAAGGAGCGGTCGGGGAACAGCAACGAAAGTTCGTCCGGTTCCAGATGAGGAGGGAAACCTTCCTTGGTGTCGTTTCCGGACGGATTTACCTGGAACTTACATTTTTGGGGGACAAAAAAAACAAACAGCGCTGATTATTTCATTGAAATAAATAGATATATACAAATGCCATGTTTGTATTTTATAATGATAATAATGCATTTTAATTTTAAGGTATCTTACTCGGCACTCAAGCTCCTCGTACAGACATATATATTAAAATAAAAAAATAAATAAAAGTGACAGACCAGTGGCGTCAGATGGAATGGACCTCTTTCAACAGATCTGTTTTGAGTTGTGATTCGGAATTTCTATTACTAGCTAGTATTTACTTACCAAAAAAAGAAACAATAAAAGTGACAAAATGGTAAAAATAAAAGCGTACTTAAATGATTGGTGTGATAATTTACTTCTGTTTTTCCGAGTACTTCTCTGGAAGCTGTCTCCTATACTGTTGGGTGTTGTGGTATTTTCTCGTCTGGCGTTAAGGGAGTGTACAACAATAAAAATTTAATCGCAGTGTCTCAATCACTGTATGTGACAAAAAAAAATGCTGCGGAAGCAGCGAATTCTGAAAACGTCTCTATTTGGAACGATTATTTCCATGGCGTCATCTACAAATCTGCGCTTTCTGTGTGCACTCAGACAACTTCACACACTGTAGCGCCTGGAGCCCCCGGGGGGGGTTTCTGTCTAAAAGTAAGCCTCGTGTAAATGTCGTTTTCAGCGCCACGACTTCCAAAACACACACAGAGGCAAAGCAGTAAAACAATTATCTTTGTATTTTTTGTCCGGTCACCCTTCACGTCTCGCTCTCAGGACGCCCAGTTGGACGACCCCAGCGCTGAACTGCGTCCTGGTTCTCGCAACCGGTCTCATTGCGTAGTTATTTTACTTTTACTTCACAACTGGCAACAAAGCCGGCGTTGTCCGGAGCAGAAACCGCCTTTGTCTTGGTTCATTCGTCGAAATAGATGCTGCGTATTAGCCCCCCCAACCCCCCCACCCCCAGCCGCCTACATTTGTCCAAGAATGTGCTCTGTTCAATCGTGCGACTGTGCGCCGGGGCCCTGACGTGGCACCGATGCCTTGTGTGCGATGTCTGAATTCCAGATTGTTCGGCGTGATTGAGCGGAGATCCCCCCGACCCTCCCACCCATCCAAGGTCCCCCGAGAACAGATGTTAATGTAACCTCGTCTGCGCTGTGGTCAACCACATCTTCTGTCTCGTCCGTCCTTGGAAAAAAACGTGGGGTTCGTTCAAGCGGCGGACAAACAAAGACCGATGGAACAAAAGATGTTCGGAGGTTTGTTTAATATCTGAGTGGCTTTTAACCTCTGCACCTCCGCCTCGACGGCAGAGAGAGGCTTTGCTTGGAGAGCACCTGGGAGTTTTCACCTTGAGGTCTCGCAGGCTCTTCAGACCGGAGCTCCCCACAACACGGCTCCACGCAGACGTGACCGGGTGCCTCTTGAATATGTGAAATAACGTTCCGACCTATCTCAGCCATCTAATGTGTAAAATGCCCCAAAACGGGACGCCTCTAATCCCATAATAACCTCTCGTGCCGCACCGAGCGCTGCCGTTATTATCTGGCCCGCTGCTACGCTTACGTAACGATCGTCTCTTATATAACGTCCAAATTGTGCAACTTCCAGTGTCTGTCTGTCGTGAATTCAATCTCAGCCTGCAGCTCAGTGTTTGATGCATTATTTTGTTCTCTTATTTTATAAGCTTATATCTCTGGATTTAATGTCTTTGCATTTAAAAAAAAAAAAAAACTCGTCCTCTTGCTCATTTTGTGTTAGTTATTCTGTTGTTTAATTTGCAGCTGGGAGTTTAGCAAGAGCTCCGCATCACTCAAAAAGAAATATGAATGCGACTTATTATCCAGAAAAAAAAATTCTCTTTTGTATTGAGTGCTTGCTGTGTGTGTGTGTGTGTGTGTATTGTGTGTGTTTGCAGACAGACACGCTCGGTCTACCGGCCGTCCTTGGGCTGAGGGAGCGGGGCTGACATCAGCCCGCAGCTGCACTTCAGAGGGGAGAGGAAGGCAAAGGAAAAAGGTAGAAGGCCACGTCATCCTATTTACATCAGGGCAGCCTTGTGCGCCGGTGGACATTGTGTAACGGCGCTCCAGTATAGTCCCCTTTAAAGCGCTTGCTGTGCACTTTGGTCCAGACAGACGCTGTTTACAGCAGGAGGCTGCTTGAAAATAGGCTATCCCTCCCTCTCTCACACTTCTGCGTCTTGTCCTTCGTGACTCTATGACACTTGGTTTGGTGCAAATTTGCAGCCGTTCAAAAAAGAGGGGGGGAGAAAGCTCTGAGAGACTGCGCGTACGTGCACATCTGCTGGAGCCATCCAAGCTGTCCGACTGTTTGTCGGTGACCTACAGCTCCAGGGGAGAATGCGCACACACACACACACACACACACACACACACACGCAAACACACACACGCAAACACATGCTCGTCCTGAGTGATGCGGCGCTTGACTGAGGAGTGAAGGCCTCTCGTCTTAACCTTTCAAAGCTGTTATTTAAACAGTCGCTGTGGTAACTACCTGCACCCGTTCCCACCCGGGCGGAACCGGCGCCACAAACTCATTGACGCTCGGAAGCGCCCGCGGCGGCTTCTGTCCCGCCCGCTTGTCATTTCCCCGCAGAAATGTCACTTCCCCAGCCTGAATCGAAGGAAAGGAAATGGGTCATTGCGGCCGTCGGTGGAGGGAAGATCTGACAAGGAGCAGCGCCGGGGGAGAAGATGATGAGAGGAGGATTCCGGAGCCAGGAGTGGAGGGCGGGAACCAGCTCCATGAGAAAAGCCTCGGCAGTGGATAACAACACAAGATAATATTAGTGTGTGGTGATGTCAGATAATTCTTGGAAGGTTATTCCCTGAAAGATAACAACACAACCAACAATCATGATCTGTTTACTGTACACAAACAGAGACATGAATGGTTGTGTGTGTGTGTGTGTGTGTGTGTGTGTGTGTGTGTGTGTGTGTGTGTGTGTGTGTGTGTGTGTGTGTGTGTGTGTGTGTGTGTGTGTGTGTGTGTGTGTGATGTATGTCTGCCCACGGCGATGCAGTAGAATGGCTTGTGCTGAATATAAATCAGGTGACTGAACAGGCGGGGGTTTCTTCCCAGACAAGCCCAGAAGATTTTGTGTTGCCCACTCCTACATTGCTGATGTGGACACGCACACACACACACACACACACACACACACACTGACATACACACATCCCTTTCTCCACATAACAAGCACTGTATTTACCAGTCCGACTTCAGATCGGCCACCAAAGTGGAACAGAGACGGTCGTCTCAGCTCTCAAGCACCTGGATTAGACCTTCGATTTCAATTGCTCTTCAGAATTTATCATTTTGCCTTGCTTTAATTTTTTCCGGCGTCACCGCGGCTCTCTGCCCTTCTCCATTTATCTTCTGGTCAAATGTTCAACGGCGCTCTGGAATTCCATCCCGCGTGAATGCTGAAGACGGTGGTGGACCCCCAGAGAGGAGGAAGTGAAGTGGTGACCATGTGGATCCCGACCCCCAGCATGACCGTCCCCCAGCGGATGGTGCTGTACGGGACGTGCGCGGTGGCCCTGATCAACTCCGTGGGCCTCCTGGTGCTCCTGGTGCAGCAGAACCAGCAGCGAGCCTGGCTGGAGCAGATGGAGGAGAGACTGACGGAGGTGGAGCAGAGCTCGGTCGTGGAGTTCCTCCAGGAGGTGCCCAGAACACACGCGGGGATACAGGCGAGACCCGCCGAGCCTCAGTACCAGTACTCCAGGAACAAGAGGAGCGGAGAGCCGGAGCAGGAGCTCCGAGAGCTTCGGCAGCCCAAGGGACCGGAGCTCCAGCAGCAGGAGGTCAGCCAGGAGGTGGGAGATGAGACGGAGATGAAGGCAAAACACGAGCACGAGCACAAGCACAAGCACAAGCACCGGCACGACCACGGCTACTACAAGGCCGGCGTGCAGGACAACATGATGATGATGATGACCTACTCCATGGTCCCGGTGAGACCCAGCGGGGGTGATAAGAGGGGAGGTTCACGGAGAGGTTTTTTTTTTTTTTTTTTACTCCGGTTTAATTGGTTTTTAACTTCGCCAGGAGGATGGGATTAGGTGAGTTAGCGACTAGCGGTAGGCCGTTACATAAGCAGGAGTCTAAAAAATACAAAACCTGGCCTGGTTTTTCTGACATTTATCTCAAATTTTTTCCCAATAAAAACCAGAATGAGGAAGAGCTACAGCGGATTTATGGAGCAGGTTGTTGCTTGTAAAAAAGCGCATCGATAGACTGACCTTTAAATGTTATCATTCAATCACTCTCCATTCAGTTCATCCTAAATTCCAGCAAATGATACACGTGTGAAGCTCATATGTAGATGTTGGATCTTTTGATAAACTTAAATCCAACTCAACGGTCAACGCAATCATCAATATTTAACACAAATGGCCGGTATTTGTTGCTTTTATCAGAAAAAAATATACAACAAGCGATTGACCCTCGCATGTAAAATACCAATCTGTGACCCAAATCATGAGCCAGTCCTTCTTAACTCATTGTGAAATAAGATATAATTCTTACAGTACAGTACAGTGCAATAAACCCTCTTTTTTCACTTTTCACTTTTTTACTTCTTTCCTTTTTTACTTTTTTCTTTCTACATATTTATTCTTGTAGATGTTATTTATATTTTTTGTCTTTTATTTTTCCTGTCTTCCATCTCTGACCCAGAGACGCTGCTGTTGTATTATTGCTGTGTTGCGTCCTGCTTTTAAAGGTTGTTTGTGTCTTTTTTTTTGATGAGCTGCTATCTCTAAACCTTGTTGCACTCTGTGTAACGATGACAACACTCTTGAATCTTCGAATTAAACTTGAATTATTCTGCCAGGGGCCGGTAGATGTTCATTTGTTTCCTCTTAATCATTTGGTTCCACGGTGAAGAGTTGTTTCTCTGCCCCCAGATCAAACTGCTGATTGACATCTGCAACAGCACCAGGGGAGTCTGCATAGCCGGTATTGTGTTCCTCACGTTCCTTAATCATGTTTGAAATATCGCGTCACCTTGTTTGACATCCGCAAACTCTGTATTTCAGGACCCCCGGGACAACCGGGTAAGTGGACTCCGATGAGCCGTACAGTGTTCCGCCCTTTGTGGTTTACTGACCCGAATCCTTTTTAAATGTGTTTTTGTGTTACCGCAGGTTTGCCGGGTGCAGATGGCGCGCCCGGCCTGAACGGGACAGACGGTGTCCCGGGTCTGAATGGCTCGCCCGGGGCCGATGGGAAACGAGGAAAAAGAGGCAAGGAGAGAGAGAGAGAGAGAGAGAGAGAGAGAGAGGGAGAGTTTTTTTTTTTTTTTTTTTTATTTTTTTTATTCAATGGCCATTTTTCTAGGTAAAGCGCTGCCGGTGCAGCGCAGCAGTCAAAAGACTAAGTTCAACAACCCCCTCAGGGGATGGGGGTCGGGGTTGGGGGTGATACCAAAACACTCCGTCAGCTCAGTTCACAATCATGAACGCACACAAAGGCACATATGCGCATCTGCACATCGCCTTTTATTCTTACTCCTTTTTCATCATTTATTATATGAATTTCATTTGATGTTTATATGTCTCTTATTATCAATTTATCTTGATCATTTCTTTGGACAAATGAAGCGGGTCGAGATGACACTTTTTAAAATTTTTTGTGTATTTTCTGTGTCATCTTCGTGGCAGTGTTTATGGCTTTACTGATTTTTCAGTCATTTTTATCTAACTTTCCTTGTTTTTCCTTGTTTTTCTAATCTTTGATGCCCCGAAAATAATGTCTCGCGTGCAAGGAAATGCTAGAAGAAAACAGATATATCTCATCCACAATCAAAACAGAAACAGAACAAATAAGTGTAGTTCTGCAAAAGATATACTGTAAAGATTTCCTCTACTATTTTGAGAGCACCCAAAAGGTCTCAAATGTTAATATTTTTTTTTGTCACCTGAATGAGAGCCTCCTTAAAAGTCGATGGATTGATTCAAGGTCTTCAGAATTAGCCGGAGTGAGCTGAAGTGAAGGATACGACCTTACAGCTCATTCACGTTTTGCTCCTGCACGGCAGGTGAGAAAGGAGAGCCTGGAGAGAAAGGAGAGCGTGGTGAGCCTGGGCCAGCCGGAGAAAAGGCCCAGCCGTCCAACGACATCATTATTGAGGGTGGGGGGAAGATTGACACTCCGTCTGTCGTTGCCTAAATTCTCCCTTTATGTTTGAAGTTTTTAAAAAAGTGCTTGACTTACAAACAGGTCCTCCTGGACCACCTGGACCTCAGGGGCCTGCGGGGCCCCCTGGACCACCAGGCCCCCAGGGGCCTCCCAGAACAAGGCACCACAGGGCTCACTTACAGGCAGCCCAGACTCTTGGTAAGATATTTTTATTCACTAATTTCAATCACAAACCGAACCGATCGGCTGCAAACAACCCGGCTCATACAACCTAATTTTAACAAAACACACATTGTCTGGCTTGATGAGCCGCCACGAGTAATCATCTAGTTTATGAAAAACATGGAACAGGACACATTAAGTCATTTTTTATCTGTAATTTTTAACAGAGCACGCTTTGAACAACAAAACCATTGATGCCGAACACACACGTTTTGTGGTGGACAGATCACTTCCTGCAGTAACAGTGTAATAGTGGTGGTAAACTGGGTTCATTACATAGACTCAGGCTGCTGAGTCACTCACTGGTGATCTGCTTCACTTGAGTCAGAACGCCTCCCAAAATGGACGAGGGGCTTAGCTACACTTTAAGTGGTACAGTCCTAAAGTGGTACAGTCCTAAAGTAGCCTTTTTGTCTGTAGCCTACAATAACAATAATAATAGTAATAATAATAATAATAATAATAATAATAATAATAATAATAATAATAATAATAATAATAATAATAATAATGATAATAATGATAATAATAATAGCTACTTTGCTGTTGTTTTGCTTATAACACTGATGCATTCTATTTAACGCACCTTATTCGATACTCAAGGACACTGTACAGACATATACATATACACGAAATACAGATTTTAAAGATACAATATAAGCAATTAAAGTGACACAGAGGTAAAAATGAAAATAAAAGTAAGCAGTCATAATGGCAGTTATAATAAGTAATGTTATTCTAAACCACTACTACTGATAATGATAATGGAAATAAAGATCTTAATAAGTTTAACCTCTTATTTAATGCAATATTTAACTTTAGATTCGCTGACTGGAGTGAAGTAAGACGGCACAAAAACACTTCCTCATTATCAACGCAGCAGATTCCAACAACTGCTGATAAACTCACCCCCAGGGAATGTGTGTTTTATGTTTTTGGTGGATTTCACTTAACTGGTTTTAACTGCTTATTTCCTTTGCAGACTATCGTTTGGGGAAAAAGTCTCTGTTAACTTTGCCGTTTAGCTAGCAAAGCTACAGAAGCCCATGTCCGCCCTATCAGTCAAGATCTAGTGTTTCTCTGCATGTTTAGTCACCGGTAATAGTGATTCAATTTGTAATCCTTAAACACACTTTTTTACTTTTGACATCTGGAAATAAATATTTCGAAGTCTAGATTATGTGGAAAAACTAAAAAACCTTTATTCCTTCCATTAGCTTACATTTTTTACTCCAACTGCTCTATATCTCAGGAGCTTCCACATCACGTGTTGATTTACTGACGTATTTAAATATGAAAAGAAGTCAAAATAAAAGTAATGCGCTTCTACATTGTACACGGTCCAGACATATTTCCCTTGTTTATGTTTCATAGGGGCCGAGGCGACTTAGTTCGATCAAAGCGATCGAGCGTCATGGCTTATGTATCCGATTTCATGAATCATGCGCTAGCGGTTTGCCAACAGAATGCTTGGCTAACCTCCAAAAAAGATGGTGACACTGTGTGTTTTGTTTGTGCTGTCGAGATCTCTGTTTCAATAGCTATTTAGGGAGACTGGGCAGGCACGGGCTAATATAGCATTGCTGGCTAAACTGCAAGGTTAACAGTGACTTTTCCCTGTCAAATTGTAAACCTCAAGTAATGGAGCATTTAAAACCAGCTCAGTGAAATCTCACAAAAACCAGGAAACCATTCTCTGAAAGTGAAATTATCAAGTAACGCTTGCAGGAATCTGCTACTTAAATACTAAGGAGGCATAACAAGAAGTTGGTCCTTTCCTGGCGGACGTCACAGGAAATCTGGAACTTCAGCCGCTAACGAAACGGACAGTTGAGACTTTTTGCCTTTGACACTGGATGGGAAACCTGAAATCTCTGAGTCTGAATCAGTGCAAAGACAAACAAAGACTCTGTATTTTGACGCAGCGTCACGGCTCTAAGTGCAGCACAGTAACCACTTAGTTTCTCACTTTAGGATTCGTGTTTTTGACCCACAAATGGCGATTTGTCTTAATTAACCCCCTCAGATGGATGCAGGATTTAAAGGCTGGTGCCCTTTGTGTTGCTAGTATGGATATTAGTTGATGTGCTAATGTGTGCGTTTTACAGAATTCACCATTTGGACAGCACAAGTGAACAAATGCCACACTACGATTTCCTGCCACCAGCTTCATGCTGAATTTTCATAATCCAATGTTTGTCTGCATGTTCAGTCTGTTTGTGGCAATTCGAGCTGCAATCTTTAAACACAGATATCTTTACAAAACAAACTAAAAACACAGCTTTACCTCTGACTTCAGTAAGGAAATATCTGAAGTCCACGTTTTGTTAAAAACTTGCTGAGTGGGAAAGTTGCACTCAGCAAACAAGTCGAATTAGGATTTCTAACTTTTTTGGTATAAAGTACATCTGTTTTATATTTGTCTTTAAAATTCACAAACATGAGCACAGGAGATTTTTATGGGGTTGAAGAACTTTTACTTGTAAAACATCCGATGGCTCAAAGCACACAGCTAGTTTGCTAGTTTACATAAGTAAGCTCGCTCACATAGCTCGTTTCTCTGCTTTATGTATCATTGCTCCTTAAAATCCTAAATCTTCTAAACACTCAGTATTCAGAAAAGACAAAATAGTGAGCCAAACGTTGATTAAGGAGCTAATTCAGAAAAAAAAAAAAATCAAAAAAAGGATTTCGGCAATTACTTTAAGATGATGATATGTAAATTAGCTTCCAAAGCCAGCTGATCTTATCCAGAAGCCTAGTCCCATTACACCTCTTTCTGTTTTGTATGGATTCAAGTCTCGGATGGTATTGCTGCAGATGAATTTCCCTTTCGTTAGTACTGATTACAAGGCGAAACATCGGTCACGGTTAGAAATGCAGTTCCCTTTTAAAACTCCATCGGTGGTGGAATTATTTGGCAAAAGCTGGGGATTGTTCAAGATTCAAGATTGAAAGTGTTAATTACCGTGTGTACAGTGGAAACGCGATTCGCTGTACAACGATATTCTTACTTTGCCGTCTGCAGTGCATTTAGATATGTATTGATAATAAATAATGGTAATGTAAACATTATAAATATGAAATATTGTCGAACTGTCATGCTTCTGTCACCTCGTCCCGATTCTGAAGATCCACTCTACTCCTACAGGCCCGTTTTTTGCCATCCCGAATGACGAGACCTCCTTTGCCACTGGGATAGAGAGATTGGACGCAAGACCGACCAAGAAAAATGGTGTGTTCCCAGTGGTGTTTACAGGTGAACAAAAGCAATATGTTGGGGAAAGGACATCCTAACGGACCTGTTGCGTCTCTCCAGAGTGTCTGATAAAGTCCCTGATCAACCCCAGGAATGTGGCGAAGATGGAGAGCACGTTTGGCAGCTGGATGAAGGACACCGCTCTCCTCAGTGACGAGCGCATCTGGGTGGCAGAACACTTTTCAGGTGAAAGAGGGAGGCCCCGATGCAAAAAAGAAACGCATCTTACGTGACACGTAGATGCTTTTCTTTAAGATTATCTGAGGTCAAACCCAAGTCTTCCCCATCAGGTCGCGTGATCAAGGAGTACGGGAGCATCGCCTCCTTCCACAGCAACAGCAGCAACATCGTCGACTTGCAGAGGTTCTACCAGGGCTGTGGCCACACTGTTCACAATGGCTCCCTTTACTACCATATCGCCAGCTCCTCCAGCATCGCCAGGTAAGCCTCAAGACATACCCTCATCTTAATGTATATTTTTTATATATATATAAAATTATTAAATTAAATTAATAATTATATATATATTCTTTATATATCTTTATATATATATATATATATATATATCTCAAAAACCTGGAGGAATGCTTCGAAAACATATCAGATCTCAATGAGGGAACATCTAATGTTGGATATCTATCCTGATAATGAGTAGGTTGATGCCTCAGACTGGTCCATTTTGCAAAAATGTCATGTTAGCAACTCAAAATGATACTTGGTAGTTTGTGTGGCCCCCACAGCTATATATAGCTATCATTAGGCGAGAGACAGGGTACACCCAGTCAATCGCAGGGCCACATGAAGGGCCAAACAACCATTCATGTATGTTTGTATGTATATATATATCAGAGTCAAGTCAAAGTCAGCTTTATTATCAATTCTCCACATGCGCTGGACATACAGAGGACCGAGAGGACGTTTCTCACAATCCCACGGGGACATAAAATCAATAGTAATTGAGTGCAAATTAGCGGTAGATGGAAATGTTACGTTAAACAGTAATCATTGACCTATGAGGTATTGAAGTGTAAAGTGCTCACAGATACAGACTTGTTTTTAGCGAAGTTCAGCACGAGTGCAAAAAGATTAAAAAAATAAATTAATTAGCTTAAAGTAAAATAAAAAAAAGGAAAAGTGGTGATTTCTTGATGGGTTATCAGGGTCGCATTTTTATATATATGTGCGTGTATATATATGCATATATATGTGTATGTATATTTATATATGTATGAATGTAAATATATGTATATATGTTGTGTTTATAAATGTATATATATATGTGTCTTTTTATGAATATATGTGTGCATTTATTATTTATATGCATCTTTGTACACATATAGTTTATTTCACAAGGAGGGGGGTGATTGTTTTGATGTCACCTAAGGATAGTTTTCTCAAGATTAAACAGTGAGTTGGATGTTTTATTTTTCCAAAGTGTGTTAAAAGCATGAGTCACAGAGTGCATGTGGCTTGAATGTGTTTTCATGCGCTGCAGGTCAGCATCCTTCTCATCCCGCGCTAACCAATGGCAAAGTGGTGAATTTCCAAAATGATTCCACGTTTACGTGTTCTGATGTTGATTCTCGTTTCTTTTTGAAAACAGATACAACCTCCACACGAAGAGTTTTCAGACTCTCTCTATAGACAATGCTTTGCACCACAACTTGAACTACCTGCTGCACAACTCCAAGACCTACTTCAAGCTGGCTGCAGATGAGAACGGTATGTGGCTGATATTTGCCTCTAGCATGGATGACAGCATCATGGTGGCCCAGCTGGACCAGAAGACCTTCTCCGTCACCTCCTACATCAACACCACCTACCCCCGCACCAAGGCTGGCAACGCCTTCATCGCGTGCGGAGTCCTGTACGTCACAGACACCAAGGACACCAGAGTCACCTTTGCTTTCGACCTGCTGAAGGGCAAACCCGTCAACGTCACTTTTGACCTGCGGTCTCCGGGTGGAATCCTGGCGATGCTCTCGTACAGCCCAAAGGACAGACACCTTTACGTGTGGGACCAGAGCTACGTCAGGCTCTACGTGGTCCACTTTATCTCTGATGAGTGAGGACCTGCATGCTGGATGAGGAGGGAAAGCAGGCAGACGAGACTCTGCTCTGTTTTCCGCTGGGTGCGTTTATGTTCCAACAGAACTCCCGGTTCAAGAACGTGGGTTCTCAAGGCTTCACCACCCGGCCCCAAAAAGGAGTCGTACCAGAAACCCTTGGAAGTAACTGAAACACACAATAGGCCAAGTGAAACCTTTTCGACGACTTAGATGACATGACATTTTGTTGACAATTATAACTCGTTCTTTTTAACAACTATAACTAATATGGTCATGACTCATCTTAATCTTTTTAATGTTTGGATCATTTCTCCCTTATATTTAGATAATGCAACGCTATTTTTTTTAACGTAATTTAATGCTATTTTACAGAGCTTTGTTTTTATATTTTATTGGACTCATTTTGTTCCATTGTTCAGATTTTGTAGTTTTGTTTTGTTTTTTTTCGCAAATTCCACTCGATAAGTGTTGGTTATTTGTAAAATTTTTAAAGACAAAAAAAAGGCATTTCTGACGCCTCTTATTTAAAAAAAAACTAATTATCATTTGGGATTTTTTTTTCCCCAGAGAATTACAAAATAGTATATTTAGAAAACCGACCTCTGTAAATCATGTAGTGAGACACGTGAGCTGGAGTGTGTTTGTGTGTGTGTGTGTGTGTGTGTGTGTGTATAGGGTGTCAGGACCTGTGTGTTGAGAATCCCTAATGTAGAGCCTGTTAATCGGTAGTTCTTGTACAATCCTGGCATTAGACGTCGTGACGGATGTGAAGAGTAGCGTGCTGTATTTTTATTGGAATCCCGGTGTAGGTGTGACAATTGCCCTTCACATTTTAATCCAATAACAAGACTAAACATTGACATGTGATTTCGGGGCCAGCTTTTTGCAAAGCGGCAAATTTTGTTATTTAATTACGTAGGTATTATTTTTTACTTTTCTGCCCCGTTCCTTGTACACAAGTGTTCCACCTGCGAAGCAGCAGCATGGTATCCTACTGACTGTAAACAAATAAATATATCTATAAAATCAACAAAAAATACTACAAAGGTGAAGCACGAACACAGGTGACTTGTCTTGCGTCCCTTTTTTACCATCAGAAACAGTGGCATGTGGAATTTTGCAGTGCACATACACACAGAAAATACGCATTGTGGGCAGAGAGAGGGGGAGAAACACAAATCTGTTTAATAAATACCAAACATACACCTAACAAAAGTTACAACTAATCCAGCTGGTATGATACAAACCAAAAAATAAAGAAATGCTTTCATGTTTGTACAAGCTGTTGTGATATCTCATATATATATATATTTATATCATTTATATATTAAAACTATTTCAAACATTTTTACTACTAGGCCAAATAAAGCCAGACATTCATTTGTATTTAACAGTTTCTTCTTCAACCTATTTATTTGAAATAAAATTTTTAGTGTCTCCATATTTTGAGTGCAAATATCTATTCCTTATGGATGAAACAGTAAAAACAATTAGCGAGGTAACACACACTTACATACAGCAGACTGTTGCACGTCTCCCAGTCAGACACAGTAAAACCCCTTACATTCCTAAAATAAAAGGCAATAAGTTAAAAAGTTTTTTTTCAAAGGAATGCTCAACCAAACAAACACAAAAAATATAAATAAATTAAATAATACAATTCATCAATTAGAAAAAAAACAAACAAAACAAAAAAAAAAAACAAACAAACAATAAATTCAAGAATATCTTGTGCAAAGCCAGAAGTGAATCTTTTGTGTTTCCGCTCTGGATTTGAGGGGCGCTGATGTCGGGGGGGGGACAGACGGATGGGAAACACTGAAGTCACAGTCACGAGAATAAAACACGTCGTCGTCCAAACAGGAATGTTCTTAGCGGTGATGCTGCCGCGCAAACAGGCATTTGAGGGCAGGTGGGCGGGCGGGTGACGGACACAGCAGAGAGAACACGGGGCGGGTGGGGGAGGAGGGGGGGGGGGGGGGGCGGGGAGCGCCCCCGCCCCACAAGACCCCCGCCCACCGCACCGCGCCGAGGACCGGCG
>CAAKHD010001412.1:42133-54267 GCA_901007705.1 Fistularia tabacaria | reverse complement strand
TCACCCTGAAGTACGGGGGGAAGAAAAAAGAGAGGCGTTTGATCATAGATTTTATTAGTCTAAACACATTCGGGGGGCAACCCCCCCCCCCCCCCCTTCTAAGAATCAAGACCGATATAACTGATGCAATCAGATGACACTGGATCGTCTCGGGTGGGGGAGAGACACGGCCCCGTTTTCACTCGGAGCAGAGGGCACCTGCTTGTTTCCCAAAAAGCAGAGCTGCCGTCTTCTCGCCTATGTCGTTTTAAAAGCAAACGCGGCAGCCCGCTGCATTAAGGGTGTGCTCTCTCATACTGGAGCAGCGCGAGGTGGTCGGGCTGCCGACCAACGGGAAAAGCGGCGGCTCTGAAGCCAGCGCTGCTGCATTTTGGCATTAACGTCGGGAGTGCATTAAGCAGATGTGATGTGGGCCTGACTGGGTGGGTGCTCACACACACACACACACACACACACACACACACACACACACACACACACACACACACAGACTCGCAAAGGGTCGCAACTAAACATTGCACTGTGAAAGCTGATTACGTTTGCGAAAGCTTTTTATGGTGTAAGTAGACAGTCTGCTGCTTGCAGGCTTTCAGTGTGACCGTTGTCTCAGCTTTATTCGATTAGTTTGATAAGGAGTTGGAAAAACATGCATTTCGAATTTATGATACCTTGTGTAACGCCCCCGCCCACACACACACACACACACACCAGCCTCTCCACTCCATTAGGGTTTAAGCATCACGCCGTCACTGGGCTGCTTTGCTGGTGAATCCATTTTGAATTTTGTATCTTGTTGAAGACCAATTGCTGATATCTGAATGGCTTGCATTAAAGAAAGGCTTTTTCATGCAAGCATGAAGCTGAAGTTGAGCCTGATATGTTCAGGAAGATATCCAAAGATTAAAAAAACAACAAAAACAACACATTTATCACTTTCATATCACTGCATGTTTTTGAGTGTTTCGGTCTAACCTGCGAGTTGTCCCGCTGCAGTTTGGAGCCACCGTTTTCTGAGCCTCCGTCTGCTTTGTTTTCGGTCTCAAGCGTCTTCATGGTCAGGACGCCGTCGTCTTCATCCTCTTCCTCGTCTTTGTCTTCGCCCCAGTCCAGCTTCAGCTCGTCATCCTCCAGCTTGAGCGCGGGCTGGCTCCAATCCAGACCCCCAGCTGTGTCGTTTGCTCCCCAACATGGGGCCGCCGGTTTAGTCCAGTCCATGGCGTCCAGGGCTTGGGTTGAGTTCAAGTTAGCCTTGGATGAAGCTTTGCTCAGGGCTAAGGCTCCTGATTTTTTGGTAACTTTGGGAATTTTGGAGAGGACTTCAAGGGCCAGAACAGGGCAGCCCACCTGCAGAAGATCGGACCGTAATTTGAATCTCATAGGCGCCTGTGACATAGGAATAAATGAAAGGGAGCGCTTCTCAGGTACTCACCTTGAAATGCGCGTTGGCCGTGGTGAAGAAGAGTTTGCGCTCGATGAGGTTGATCTCATCCGCGCCGCTTTTCTCAGCGGTGAGGCCCACCGTCGCGGCCGCGCCCTCCAAGTTGGCGAAGTGCCGGCGAATGATGAGGGGGTGCGTTCTTAGATAGTTGTAGAAACTGAACACCACGGGGTTGCAAGATTTCACCATTACATCTGAAACAATGCAGGATGACGAGAGGAAGGAATTAAAAAAAAAAAAAAAGAAAAAAACAGAAAAAATGAGCACGGCGTGTAATGTATGGATGAAGACTTTCTCGTGCGTTTGCCTTGAACCCACTGACCAGGGTTCTCGTCGTCTTCTTTGGGGATACGTTCTAAGAGCGTGTCCAGGGCTTGGGTGTAGTCCTTCATGATCCAGTAAGCTATGCTGCGAAGGAACGGGTCAGGGTGAAGCCTGGAACAGTGGTAACCACTCCCGTCCCGGTTACAGCCCAAGACCTTCTCGTAAAGGAGACCTTGACAAGTGGACGAGTTCTCAAAGTCGGCCTCGTACAGCCTTGCCACTATCATGGCTAGCTGGAGATCCTCCATCTTCTCCATGAGCACCTACACAGCACGGCGGAGCAGACGGGAGAGGTCAGATTGGATAAAACCTGCAGTTTTAGAGTAAATATTTGGGTTGGGGGATATAAATATCTGAATGCTAACTTTGTCAACTGGTTACAACGAGTCACTGAGCCGAACCAGACAAATCTAAGGCTTCTATTTGCTTTTTCTTTGGCTATCTCTGCGTTTTGACTTTGGTATATTATGGCAGGCTCATACTGTATTTTATCAGCGGAGTTTAGTCTTCTGATGTGATTTAAAGGCTCAGACCTAAAGAATAAGCAGCTCTCTCAGCAATAAATATGTTGCATTTGTGATGCAGTGCTTTTCTCCCGCGGAGACGCCTGCAAACTTTATATTGCATTTCATAAAATAAGACTTGTGTCAGGTTCCGGCTGTAAATTAAATGAGTATGGGAGTGCTCACACAGCCCGTGTAAATAAAACCTGTGCGTTATTCACACCTCTATGGCGTCTTTGAGAGATCCTGCCAGAAGGAAGAAGGCAGCGGACTGTTCAAAGCGTTGTTTCCCCAGCAGGGAGAAGGCATTTTTGAGAGCGGCCTTCCGCCACCGGTCTTCACTGAAGTTGTTCTTGAAGAACTGGGTCATCTTCTCGTCGTGCTGGGATCTGAGAGCAGAGGAAAAACTTTCAGCTCGGCGTCTCGCGCCGGTTCTGCCGGGAACGCTGGTGGGATGGGATGAAACAGGTCAGAAGTTTGTGTTCTGGCGTCCCACCTGAAGAGCCCCCACAAGACGGCCTTCTTCTTCATGGCCAGGTAAAACAGGGCAGCATCCAGAGGGTCGTTGTGTCTCTGGAACGCTGCTTTACCCAACTGGCGACACACAAGATACCACACCGTCACGAAAAATGGCTCCTTTCAGCAGCCCGGGGGAGCAAACTGTCACCCATTTCAGTAATCTACTTAAGTTAACAAAGTTATACTAATCCAATAATGCGTTTGTTTACATTATTGTCAGGGACAAATTAACCAATGCTGGATTTGTTGTTTCAGCTTCCCGTTTCATTAATCATATCGTTCCTGCAGTTCCTTTGAGCAACAAATTTTGGCTGATTTAGCAAAATTAAAAAAAATTTTTTTTTTTAGGGTAGATAGATGAAATACCTAAAGAGTACAAATGATGAGAACATCTGATCATTTGACACGAATGGCAATACAATATCATTTATATATATATATATATATTTTCTTTCAGACTGAATCAAAGATGTTTTCTTGCCCATGACTTTCTATTTTGGAACAAATTCAAAAGTTATAGCACAATTTGGAATACGCACGCACTCGTTCCAATAAAAGGGAAAACAGGCAGAACAAAACAAATAATGACTTTAAATTATGAAAAAAATTATAAAAAAGAAAATAAATAAAACTAAGTAAATTAAATGAATTATGTGAATTTCATGAGAGAGTAAAAGAAAAAAACAATCCTGTCACTTCTAGCTTGGGGTGTCTTGAATGGCAAGAAGATTTACGTATGGAGTGAAACAGGACGTGAAGTGAGACGGCGCGAGAGAGTAGGATAGAGAGAAGAGGAGAAGGAGGAATTTGCTTAAAAATTTACAAATGACTGCCATAACGGTGGTTCACGATAATCTTATGATGCGGTCCCTCATTCTGAATGTACTTCAGAACGCCACTGGTGGGCCTGGTACTGGTCATTGCAGCTTCATAGCAGCTGTGACGTCGGGAGGAATAGCATGTCTCCCTCAATACCTTCTCCACCATTTTCCGCAAGGTGTTGATGTTGCGTATCCACCAGCCGACTCCCACCGCTCGGAGCTCCGACCACTGCGGGTCGCCTCTCTGCATGGCCGGGATCATGTTCAGCAGCTCCTCTTCCGCCTCGGAATGAAAGGCCCACGCAAAGTGGCACGTCGACAGACCTGAGAATAAGATGGGAAGCGAAGAGAGGGGGCGGGGCGGGGAAGACGGCCAAGATTTGAGGACGCTGGATAAATCGAGATCGAGACGATAAAACCCCTGCCTTTTGACAGCGACGTGCTGAGCGGTACATTTTACCCTGGTGGAGGAGCTGCATCCGGTAGAGGGGGGGCAGAGAGGTGAGCAGGCAGGTGTGGAGACGCATGGCCAGTAGGTACCTCAGCCCGCACTCGTCCAGAGCCTCGCCACCTGCAGACGCAGCGGGAAGCTGTAAAACCCGGTCGCCGTCGCTGTCGCCCCCGCAGAGACCGAGGCGGCCGCGAACACGGCAGTCGTCGGAGAGCAATGCCGTTTAAAATGGCAGAATCACCCGAGTATGCACAGCCCTGTCACTCTCCCATCTCCTGTCCCTGAACCTTCTTACCCTCCCTGTGCTTACTTAGCACTGGAACAATCTGGCAATGTCTTCTTCTCAAAAGACTAAATAAAAAGAATGGAAAATTAGAGGGGATAGATAAGGGAAAAAAGCTCTCCGTTTACATACACTTCGGGAGCAATAGCATAAGCAATATTGTTTGTATTAATAAAGATTTGATGGCTGAAGATTGTCTATGTTCAGGAACACATAATCAAGTCTGGAGATGCTGTGGTTCCTCGTATTGACCTTATCCAACTTTAATACAACATGAACTCTCACGAAGAGTGACTGCTATTTATAATACGCGTCCGCTCTGCAAATTTCATTTTATATTACAAATATCAACGTCTTTCTTACTGGAAGATTTGATTGATGATTATGGGAAAAAGAAAGTCCCATATTTTTGGAGGGAAAACTACAGGAAATGAGTCCAGTAAGAAGGGGCGCTCTTCGTTGCTGCTTATAATATATTTGAGCCGTTCCAAAGATTAAAAACCCAATGTTTTTAATAGATATAAACATGAGGTGGGCAAACACGCAGGCAGCCTTGGTTGTAATTGGCATAGCGTGCACTTCAGCGTGCACAAATGCGACCAAGATGCAGCCGCATGTGCGGACACGGACCTGTGTATTGCTGGTCGTTTGAGCTTGTGACCTCAGCGCTGGTGGTCGCCACCGTGTCAGCCAGCGCCACCAGGAACATCTGCTCCAGTCTGGTCAGCCCGGGGAGGCTGGAGTGCATGAGATGGCTGGACAAAACCTGGGCGGACAGGGAGCAGAGGAGAGCAGGTCACAAATCTGAACATAGTGAGGGGGTTTATATGGTAATCAATCTCTATTATTTTCAGATTTTGTTACTCAGCAGTTACTTATAATATTTACCGCTCTGATAGAACAAGAGGATTATGAGCAGATTGGTCGATGTCACTGTTGTTGTTGTTTTTTGGAGTGTTTACATCCCTGCGTTTTAAATATTTCTGGAGAAATACAATACCTGTGCATGCTCTGGGCCAAAGTACGTGGGGCCGTACTGAGAGAGGTTGATCACTCTGCTCTTCCTCTCTGGTTTGTCCGTGGCAAAGTTGACAAAATCATCCGTGGTGACCGTTGGCACCTGTTGAACGGAGTGAAGGAGGCTTATAATTTCTCCGCCGGTGCATCTTTTCACAGCGATCAGATGGCCGCCGTTGAAAGAGACATCACACTTTCCAAGAGGACTCCAACGTGTTAAACCCTGACGGAGACTGTCTCCATGTCAAAGCGCATGGGAAGCCCCAACGGACGGCTTGGCTGTATCTACCCGGTGGCCTCGCATAAGTGCATGTATATTCACGGAAGCATTATTTCCCGTTTCTATATTTACCAGTTCATCTCATGCTGGAACTTTAGCTCGTGAAATCTGAATTCTTCACAATGCCTACCTGAAAGAGGTCAGCGTACTGGTCTTCAGACTTCTGCCCCCCCTCGCCATCGGCCGCCTTGGCTACTTTGACAGCGTCTTCCGCCCCCTTGAACGAAGTATCCAGGTCGGCCAGCATGAGAGCGTACAGGGGCAGCGGGGGGATGGAGTTTATCTCGGTGTAGTCCCTCCCGCCGTCACGGCCGGCCACGATGGTGTCCTTCGCCGTGCTGCCGGTCACGCTGATGGTCCGGGACAGGTGTCTCCTGGCCCCGCCCTCACCCGCCTCCACGTCCCTCACCACAGCTACCTCCCCCGCTATGCACTTGACCAGGTGAGCGAGGATGGCCTGCAACATGGAGAGCGTATTCAGTGAGAACAACCCGGCAGTAATAAATTTTGCAGTCCTCTTAAAAGTTCTACATTTATCATCTTCGGTGAAAAACGCCTTGCATGGAAATCTATTTTTACATTTTGTTGCGAGGCTAAGGGGGCACCTCACCTTGGCACGGCGAACCTTGCCCAGGTCCATGAGCTCTAACAGTTGGGTGGGATGATACTGGGGAAGAGTCGGGGACAGGGAATGGGCTGCCTCAAACAGCCCCCCTTCCTGAAGGCCGGCCGGGGCACGGAGGGCCTCGTCCACTCCGGCACTCCCTTCAAACACACTCTTGGACCTCGCCCTCCCCTCAAAGACCGAGGAGGAAACGGCGGTTTGACCTCCGGCTACGTCCGCGGATGACAGGCTGTCCTCGTCTCCTGCGCCGGGCTTCTTGTCCTGGTGCCACTGGGCGTACACGTGCATCTCGCAGTCCATGCCAACCACCAGAATGCCATCCCGCACCCAGGACAGGGACACGGGCAGGGACGGCGTGCCGTCGACCGACGACAGAAGGTCCACGGACCGAAGCAGGATCCAGCGAGAGCGGATGCCCTGTTTGATACTGCCCCCTAGAGGAAGGGTGATGACGGCCACGCCCTCCTTGCTGCTGGTCTGCTCGTTGACCATGCCAGAGATCCGACCGTACATGAGAATGTTGGATCCCACGCCCACAGTGAGGATGTGGGAACCGTCCTCCTTTGACAGCCAGTCCAGGTGGATATAATGCTTGATGTTGGGTGAGCTGTGGTCTCTGGTCATGTAAAGGTCAGATCTAACAGGAAGAAAGTTTTTAAAAAAAAAAAAAAAACAACCCAGCTGCAACAACGAAATCTATTGGTCGACATGAGAATGATAAAGACAATTGTCCCAACCTGCTGTAGACAAAGAGGTTGGAGTCCACACTGACTCTTGGATCCAGGGTGTTGGAGGGTCGGATGTAGTCATCCAGGTGAAGAGTTTGCTCCAACACCCACTCTGAGCCGCCGGTGGACTCGCACTCATAAATGGATACGTGCATGGAGAAATCCTCTCCACAGCCCTGCGGATGCAAAAGGAGTACCTTTATCTCAATCTCTGTGCACATCTGTAGATGGCATGAGTCCGTCGTTGGGGAAAAAAGAAAAAAAAAGCAACGGCATTACAGCTCAACTAAGATAAGATAAACTTAATTGATCCCATGACAGTGAAATTCAATTGTCCCAGCAGCATTACAGGGTAAAAAAGAGTGCAAAGAGTAATAACACAGAGAGTATGCAAATAAAGGATATAGAAGGACCATATACACAAATAAAAAAAATAATATAAGAGCCTTGTGCAGTAGGAGATGTATGTAGTAAAAATGAAATGATAACAGACAAGTTGTCCAGGAGAACGTATAAATATCAATATTGCACGGATGAGAGTGGAAGGTAGAGATGGCAGTAGTTTATACCATTATAATGCCAGATTTCGATGACACCAGTCTGAAGTCCTACCTGACGCAGCTGCTTGAACGCCACGGCCAGCCTGCCGATGTAGGAACAGGAAACTGCGACGGGGCGCCCGGACAGGCACACGGCACTGTTGTTGTCTTCCTCCTCGTTCATGAGAGCCCAGGGTTCCCAGCGGTACACTCTCGTGTCCGGGTCCTTCTCCTCACGTCCGTCGTCGCCCTCGACGGCGCAGTGCCAGAACCGCACTCGAGTGTCCGAGCAGGTAGTAACAATCAGATACGGAGCCAGGCACACCGGGTAGATGGAAGAGGAGCTCAGATGGCCTGTGAGAAAGGATGGCAAAACAGGGAAAAAAAAAAGAAAAAAAGAGGACTCAGATTACAGCAACATATTTTAAATAATCAAACATCATCTGAATCTGATAATTCTGTTTCCAACCATGTCTGTGCTAACCTGCGGAGGGGGTTGCTCTGGTAACCTCGACCCCGTGGGGCAGGTCGAGGCGCTTGCTGTACACCAGTTTGGAGCTGAGGATGAGTTTGCTGGCCGACTGCAGGTTGGCTGTGGACGCTGAACGCGGCAGAGGTCTGACTGGCGAGGTCTCCGGAGACGAGTCGGCATTAAATGCCTGATTGGGGACCATGAGCTGGCTCTGGGCGCTGTAGTCGGGGTTCAGATCATCTGGGAGCAAAACCACATCGATGTTAAAGCTCACCTATACCAAACATTGGGACATCAAATCCAACACCGATTAAAAGGAATGCTGAAACTTACCAACACACGCCTGGACAGATTTGAGATGCAGATGCCACATTTGCAGGACAGAGTTCCTGTTGAGATCCTTTTCTATCACTACTAGGAAGAACTTCTCCGAAAATGGGGCAGGCCTGCAATCTGGTTTCATTTAATAAAAAAAAAAAAAAAAAAGCCATTACTATCTTTTCCCCCACCTGATACCAGTCAGGTTTAAAATGGCATCATGCACATGAATCCAACAGTGAAGTGTACCTTCACCAGATGGAAAGGCAGGTGTGTCTGAGTCTTGCTCTTTCTGTGGCTTGTAACCTAGAATGAAGTCCTCTTGGAAGACATGCAGTAGCTGGGTGTTGGCGCCACACTAAACGGACACAGAGACAAGTTCAAAACGTCTTCTTCAGAAGGTCTCAGATTCCAATATAATGGCATCTCCCGATAAAAAAAAAAAAAAAAGAGCCATCACGCACCTGGTTTGTAATGATGTCCAGCTCGATGATGCATCCAGGTCTGGCCGTGGACTGCTGGCTGACGATGTTGAACACTTCCCCGACCAGTTTCTTTGCAACGTGAAGAAACACAACAAGCAGTAAAATGAATATGAAACCAGCAGAGTTGACAACTGTGCTCTATTTTGGAATTAGATCGCTGGAAGTATCACCAAAGAAAAACAGTCCTGTAACAACGGTTTATTGTCAGTGAGTAGTTCAGTATCTGACACAACGCAGATATTTTTTGACGCCCTTTTATTTCCACTCACAGACGTTTCGGGATCCGACAGTTCGTCAAGCAGCTTTCGGGCATCCACTACAGCCTGATAGAGACGCAGGTTTTTACCGTCTGATGCCACGAAGCAGGCACTGGCACTGTTGCAGTAAGTTCCTGAGGGACGCAACACAAAACTAGTTTGACAGTCTGCAGCTCCAAGTGAAGGACAACAATACAAAACACAACAATACATAAACATGTCTCCAAGAGTAAAAAATGACAAAATATTGTGTCCTGTTATGTAATGAAATATTATAGGTTTGTCTCTCTTGTGACAAAAATACAATGTTGTGTAATTTGTGAAGGCATTTAGCATTTGACCCGTGTCAAAATTGACATCCACACCGGACGGGCTTGTTGTGTTTACCGAGCACTGAGCTGGGTACGAGAGAAGGCAGCCAAGCCACGTTGCTGAAGGCCGACGTGTGCAGTGAGTTGATACGGGCCAGTTCGGAGACACCGCCTGTGCACGACAGAGGCCCGATGTGGTCCACCCGCCACAAGATCAGCTCGCTGTAGATGGCGTTGGGGTCGTGGAAGGTCCTTGTAGCCGCGTTACGAAGCTGCTTCCTGTAAAAACGAACGGGTTGGGCCTGGTCATAGCTCACACCTCACGCAGAAACTTGTCAATCCCTTGCCAGCGTGTCATACAGCAGTCAAGCAGTTAAACATCAATTTTAAAAAAGAATGATGTTGAGCCGGAGACTCACATTATACCAGTTACCATTTCCATGGAAACGTCGTTTTGTAATAAAAGAAAATGAAGGGTGACTGGAAAATGAACCGAGCGAGAGCCGACCGTGGCGGTGACTCTTCTCCAGGAGCCTCCCCCTTACCTGGGAAGTCCCTTTGGTAGGTGAAAGCAAGGGGGCTGCTCGCTCTCTAAGCTGCCGGGGGCGGAGGGGGGCGTGAGGAGGGCATTGTGGTGCGAGGAGGTGAGCAGCAGCGGCAGCACTGTGTGACAGGCCTGGTCGTTCAGGTGGAAGCGGTGGCCGCAGTAGCGGAACTTGTGGGAAACGGTAAGTACATTGGAGAAGGCGGAGCGCTCGGCGAACGTCACCGCCCACTGGAGAAAAGGGCCCAGAAAAAGAAATTCAGCGCAGCCCCGCCCGATGGCAGAATCGTAGGGGTTGACACAAGATAGGCAGAGAAGATGGAAAAATTTGATACGAGCATACTTGTGCCTATTTGTTGTGGCTCACAACATGACGGGACGTCACCTGGTTGAGAGATCCATCGACGTGCTTGGAGACCATCATGACCGCGGGACTGATGCCAGGGAGGAGGTTGGAGGAGGAGGCCAGGGCGTGTGAACCCAGGCCAGCTGAGGTTGAGGCAGAGCGGGAGACCTGCTGGACTACCCTCCCCTGCTCCCCCGCCCTGGAGCGCTCCCTCTCAGACAGCATGCAGGCGTACATCAGGATGTTTTTGCTCAGCGAGTTGGCGTCACCTGTGGGGAACGCCACGGGGATGCGGGAGGAGAAGGACACCTGGTGGAAGGGAGAAGGGAGAGGAAACCCAGGAAGAGCAAATACCGACTCATTTGTGAAACGTCCCTCTCATCCTGACTTGAATTATTATGGATCGACGATGCTTAAAGTAAGGTGCAGAGAGCAAAGATGAAGTATTTTTAAACAGAAGACCTTGCAAACTGCACTCACCTGAACCTGTCTGAAGATGCCTTGGTTGAATTCGTCCAGGTACTTGATGTGCCAGACCAGGAAAGAGCCATCGGCGGGGTGGATGGTGAACAGCATGTCCGGACTCTTGTTCCACTCGGTGGTGAGGGTCTCCATCTTCCTCTCCAGCAGCATTGAGGGCAGAGGCATGCTCGAGCTTGACCCCGGGGAGGACGCTTTGGTGCTCCCCTGCTCCCCGGGTTCGCCCTCCTCGCCGTGCTCCGAGGAGGCCTTGTCAGACATCTCGTCCAGGTCTGGGAATTCACAAGGGGCCTCGCTTAATCTCTATTCTGATCTTGAGTTTTCAGTGGGTAAAGGATCGTCCTTGTTACGGGGCTCACCAAAATCAAATTTCAGAGGGGATCCTTCGGGGTCCAGCGGGTCGTCAGTCGTGTGGTCCAGCTGCTGTTCAGAGAACTTACGGAGCTGAAGCATAAAGAGATCCATGGAAGAGGTGAAGCTGAGATCCTTGTTGTTGAGCCAGTGAACAACGAAGCCCCCTCCCCCGGAGCCATCGTCCGGGTTGAACAACGCCGAATCGGCCAGCATTGACGGGATGTCTGCCAGAGGGAAGCCAGAGAGACGAGGTGGGGTGAGATGGATGATATGGAGATTAAAAACAGACCTGAATGCAGAGGGGTCGACTCAGAGGCAGGAAACACAGACAGGCTGCCTGGACAAAGCCACTCCACCTGTGTTTGGGTTGATACTGGCTGAGATGTGGAAGTGACACAGGGCGTTGGCGTGGTGAGCGATGTGGCGGTGAGTGTGCGCATCTTGCGTGCCCAGCTGGGAGGGTAGCAGCTCGCTGTGCGCCACCAGGGCAGAGGACCGTCTCCTGCCCCGACGCAGATGCTTCAGATGGTGGATTGACTGGTCGAAGAAAAATAGGGATATCTCAACAAAGTGGTCGCACGATTCAAATACTTCCATACGGAGGAAGTATACAAACTGACTAGAAGTATGTATTGTGTATGTATTTTATGAAATGTGCCATTGCTTGGTTTGTCAGAGAGTCTGAATGGAGCGGACCTCCAACGCGTGCTGGATCTTGTCTTTATTGCCGGCCAGGCCTGGCAGGCTGGAGCTGAATGAATGCGTGTTCTCGGAAATCTGCCCGCCCAGCAAGCTGTCCTCTGGAAGCAGAGTTTCGGACCACAGCCTGCACACGCCGTCCTCGCACGATGTCAGCAGGACGTTGCACACCGAACCCCTACAGAGACACGGGGAGGGGGGGGGGGGCGTTTTACTTTGCTTTCGATCATTCTGCGCATAATAATATAAACACATGCCTTGGAAGTACATGTGAGTTGGCCCGTTATAATTTTTGAGTAGAAAAATTATTCTCAACAATTGAGAGATCGGAAGAGCGTCG
>CAAKHD010001412.1:0-36412 GCA_901007705.1 Fistularia tabacaria | reverse complement strand
GCTCGCGCGCACGCACACGCACACACGCACACACACACACACACACACACACACACACACACACACACACACACACACACACACACACACACACACACACACACACACACACACACACACACACACACACACACACACACAGACAAAAGATGATGAAAAACAAGTTGAAGTGGGGCCGGCTTCACTGAAATGGATGGTGTGTGAAATATGAAACTGATGTGCAGCTCAACAATAATACAACCTTGATATCGCGAGGAAGCTAAAACACCGGATAATCCGTGCCGACATACTTCTGAGTTAAAGACCGATGCTCCTCCGTGACAAATGCTATCCTCACAGATTTAAATAGTAGTTGCTTTTGTGCTCTATTTTCATCTCATAAAAGGAAAAGACACAGTATTAAGTGACCATAAATGGAAAATTACGGCTCTCATCATCCATGGAATCTGAATCTGGGGAGGATTTCAAAAAGCTTTTGTAATAATAATAAAAACTGCACATTGGTTTAGTCGTGAAAAGGCCTTGAGACTAATTAAATGAGTCTGTCTGAAGTGGTTTGCCGTGTATAAGATGTTCGGTGAACTGACAGAAAAGTTCTCTGACTCTGAGAAGTACAACATAAGGGAGGTACCGATCGTGTCTGCGGATAAATCTGGATTAAATCCCATGAATCTGTGGCTTTTAAATCTGTTGTCTCGATGCACACAGCTTCCATCAAGGCATATGTATGCTAACATAGCAGATGCTTCCAGGTAAGACAGAACCATACAACAGTGAAAAACATACAGCCACATGATATCACCTGCGTTTAATCCTCTTGCTTCAAATGAAAACCTTCGTGATCCTTTCCTCAACTCAACTTTCACCTGGAGGACGGCGTAATTTCACAGGAGGCTTTTCAAGAAGGAGCGACATTTGACAGAAACCAGTGTGTGCTGGTTTGTTGAATTCTGTAGAAACGTGGTGCGATCTTTGCAAACTTCTGCAAAGTCGATTTGTCGTCTCCTGGAAGACAGCGCCATAATCCAGACGCTGTCTTTGGATTTCTGATAAGACCTTCATGACAGGAGTTCCACTTCCTCAAGATCACCTCGGGTACAGGTTTAAATAAAGGGCAAAAACCGACAGGACGTGTTTTCTACGTGAACACTGCGAAAGCAGTACCTTGTTGCGGTACTGAAAGTAGAAAAGGGAAAGAGGGAAAGAGATACCACTTCTGCCTTTGTGTCACCAAATTAGACATATTCCTCCCTTCAGATGCAATCATGCGTTCATGTTCTGCAGCCACAGATGCTGCCGTGTAAAGCATTCACATGCCTGAGCTGCTCTGCAGACCGTTGAGCGGCCAGTGAAAAGCCCAGGCAGAATTTTCTTTTTTTACATGTAGCAATCAGTTATCACACGAGGTAACAAGATCTCCGTGGCAGCGTGCACTGTGACCGGATCGCTGGTACTGAGCTTTGATGCCGTTGTAGGAACTGACAGGGAAAGAGAGAGAAAAAAAGAGTAAAAGAAGAAAGAGAAAAATGAACACGGATCACAATCGATTCTGCCAGATCCGAACATTTTTATGTTTTTTGTGTTTGGGGAGGACAACATGGCCACAGTTCTCCACCACAGCTTTTGTGATTTTATGTCAGGGGGTGAAAAAAATTGTCACGATCACTCGAGAATTACAATGTCACGTGAGTATAAAGCTTCAGTGGCCTAAATAAAATTGCTAAATTTTATTTCGGTCCTACACCACCAACGAGACGGTCAAATGAAGCTTCCCCTCAGGAGGCTGATTTTGTCATTTCATTGCGACCTCGTCTGTCCTGAGTAAAAAACAACAACAAAAAATGTTATTCCAAGTTTGTGGGGTAGCTTATGAGAGCTATTTTATTTTTCAACCAGTATGACAGTGAAGCTCGAGCATGCATTCATCAGTACTGGTGACTTGACTTGACCATCTGAAGTCTGTTTCTGGTTCTCTATGGCTCGAGATGACGAGAAGAAGATTACAATTAGGTTCTAAAAAAACACAGTTTTGAAGGACTGCAGATGAATGATGGAACCCATTACTGAAGCATGGAGGTTGGTGGCAAAGAGAACTTGAGATTTACTTGGAAATCTATATTAAGCGGATCACACAATCGACTTGCCCATGTAGTACCCATTTACATGGACAACATTACAATTAAGGGAGTGTTCTGACTGAGCATGATTTCGGCAGCCTCTCGTCTTACCGTTTAATGTTCACAGCCACTGAAAACCTTTCTTCTAAAAAGACATAATATTATGTTGTGTTTTTTTGTTACTCGTTTCCGAGCAGTCTCTTTGCATGCCCAGCTGATTTGCTGCAGTCAACCTGTCGTAGCTTCATTGGTCCAATAACAATTAGGGACAATAACCTGGTAATACATGTTAATGTCACCATTGCGGTTGTAAACAATGGACAGGTTTGTTTTATCATGAAACCAGTTGTTTGGTCCTGTCCTTTTCTCCTTTTTCCCCCACACACGACTTACAGTAACTAATTAGCTAAATTCAGTATCAATATAGGATCCATATCATTTATAGTTCTATCCTTGTGAATATGCTATGTGTGTGTGCTGGGCTCTGGCCCAGGAAGATGGTACTTGTGGTCAGTATGACTGAAAATGTATGGGGTTTGACATCCAGCATTCTTCAAATACCCTCCCAGACATAGGGGGGAGGGGGGAGAACAGACACAACATCGGGGCCCAGGGGGCAACACGCAAGGCATTAGCTTCACGGCTAACTCTGTCTCATGTTATTGAGCTGATATGACCCGAGGTAACAGGCACACAGTTCACGTTCACATCCACATGGCCTTGGTCAGAGGAGGGAGAGGCGGGCAACAGAAATGCAAAGAAAAATGAATCACATTATGAATCACCATGCAACAACCTGACAGGTTGAAGGAATCAGAAATTGGAGGGCATCAGCGGTCCTTCATAAATCAAAAGGAAAACACAACACGGTTTCTATATAGTGACAGAGTTGAACCGCAGCAATGAAATTAGTCTGCAATGACTGGAACTTGGCAAGAGTACAACAAGAAACAAAAACAAATAAATCTCATAGTTACTTTAGTTGTCTGCAAGACAGCACTGTTCAAGATCAATTATTATTCCCATTTTGCACTTGCTCCCATTCCAAACACACACACACACACACACACACACACACACACACACACACACACACAAAATACACAACACACCCCACTTCAAATCACGACTCCAAACACATCTGTTTAAAGAGGCCAATTCTGTCTGACGCCGCCTACTCTGTCATTTTTACCACTTTGTCACTTTTATTGTTTTTATTTTTATTGTTCCTTTTAAATGTAAGATTGTAGGGTGTGCTAGAGTGTCGAGAAATGCGCCTTGAATAAAATGCATTATCACTATTTACATACTGGCCTTCTGCCTCCTGACAACTTCGGGTGCGAGGAGAAATCGTGGGATGCCAGGACGCCACGGTGAAAGTTCAAAGGTCAGTGCATCGTGATTTGATCTGTGGGTCAGCGACTCCTGTGTAACTCGTGTACGAAGCGCGGAGCACAATTGACAGTCGATTTTACCGTCATAAATGTGAAATTAATATCAAATAAATGTAAATATTACAGCTAGCTGCCGGTCAGCGCGCCGCCACGTGTGTCCATATATGGCTCTGTACGTCACGGCTGGCGCGGCTGATGCCGGGATGACAGCGAGCTAATGATCCGCGAGGAGGATTTAACGCCAAATGGTTGCAAGCTTAGCCCACGAAATAACACCGGGGCTTTTCCTCCTCACACGCCCACAATGATAACCCGGCGATTTCCGCAAAAAAAAAATCAATAAATAATGGGGAAAAAAAAGAAAAATCGCCGCTGATACCGTGGCTGCGCAGAGGGATTCCCTTGCAGTAATTCGGTAACGTGACTAGATGCAGCTAAAGGTCATCGGAGTGGCTAGCGTTCATAATCCTTAAGCCACAAGCGATATAATATCACCATAGTAATATCATGGAGGCGTCGCTGCTGAGTATCACCCGGGAACGGGTCCGCTTTCGCCAGTCTGCCCCGGGGGGTTGGGGGGAGCTTCAGAGGAGGATGCCTCGGCTGGACCCGACCCGCTGTTTATGATTCTCTCTGTGCGCCACTCTGGCTAGCACTCAACCCGGCTAGCAAGCGCTTTAGCTCACTAGTCATCGCTAATACGAGGCTGGCTAGCTTACTTAGCAAGCCAGCTAACTCGTAAGCCGCTAGCTTCAAAGGGTATCCGCTTGACCAAATAACAATCACATTAAAAAAAAAAAAAAAACTCACCGTAAACGGCACGTCGTTCACGCTTCCCACCGAGTAGCAGCAGTCCCCGGGGTTCACGGCTCCCGTCAGCACCTGATGCAGATGCATTTTTCCTCCTTGTTACAGCAGCAGATGGCTTCTTTTTTAATTATTTATAACGAGTCCACCCTTTCGGTTGCTCCATGTAGCCGCGATAGGGAATTCCATCAGTTATCACCGACGTCGTCCTCGACCTCGCGGCGGCGTATCTCTCTCCCCACCCCCGCGCAAAAGCGGGCGTTACGGGAGAATCGGTTCGCGACCCGTTTGGTTGTAATTTCACCCGGCCCGGTCATCTATTTAAGTGTGTAACTCTGGCCGCCCGGTGCCTTCCGGTGCCCTACACCTCCGCCGCCGCCACCACCATCCCTCCCGACGGTCGTGAAAGCCGCGGCGGCAGGATCTCTGCAGCGGACCTGACATGCGCGTTCACGGCGTTTCCCAGGCACGACGGAACGGCCATAGAACCGCCCAGCTAGATCGGCAACCACACCCCTTTTAAGGTTTTCTGGTTAATTTCACGCATCCCTCTCGAGATTATAACGCGATCGATCTGATGAGTAGTTATGTGGAAATTCGCGTTTATGCGTTGTTATCGGGCCGCCCGAGTGCCGATTTTGGCGTGACTTCTCTTCTATGCAGCGGTGTTCTATGCTTCCGGGACGCCAGTGTGGAGTGGCAGCCTCCCTCCCGGCCCATTGATCCTGAAGGTGAGGGTCCGGGCTGAGGCGGGGAAAAAAGTGAGAAATCATTCAAAAGTAGATGAAAAATAAAAATGAATCATTTCAAAAACAGTCCCAGCGAGAAGCGTGAGAGTGCGTCAGAAACACGGGGAATCCGTCTGCCTGAAATCGAGGCAGTGTTCCACCCCATTGTCCTTTTATTATCATCATCATCTATTCATCGCATCCTAATTTTTCTTTTCAGGTGCTCACATTTTGTAACGACCCATTTTTGCCCCCCGGTTTTCCAATGTTTACATCGACTGAAAATATCAGCCGTGAACCCCTATGACTATTCACGGCGTGGTTCATATCTGCGACACGTTCCATGAGTGTTTGACATTTTAACAGAGCTAGACTTGGCAAAGGTCTACTGTCTCTCATCTCCTTATCTGCCCTCACTCATTTCGGTGATGAGATTGAATTCACTTGCCAATTCACTTCACTGTTTGGAGATAAATGATTAAAGTGCTGAAAAGGATCCTCAGTGGCCCACAGCCCGTCGTTGTCATCGTGCCGGTTAGTCAGTAAACCCCCGCAGATATCATCAGACGGGACGTGTCTGCCAAGGACGGCCAAACACAGGACGTGACATAAACCCGCAGGACAGAGGGCCGCAGAGATTATCACAACGACGTCAACCGTGGTGTGACATTCTCGCCGGTCGAGAGAGAAGGCCGCCCACACTGAGCTTGGATCTGTTGGTAAAATGACACCGCCGTCGCCAAGTACTCGCTCATTGGGGAATGTTGGGTTTCTGGAGATCATCTAAGAAAGTCATCAGTGCCATCGGACAACATAAATTCAAGGATTCTTTTAAGGTCATACCAGCACACCGTAAAGTTTGTGATACAAAAGCCATAAAAATACATAAATGAATAGAGGAGCAAAGAAACAAAAACAAAGAGCAAATGTAAACATCTAAACAAGTGCTGAAGTTAGCCCTGTTAGCACTAAATTTACATGTGAAAGCAAGGAGGTAGTTTGTATGATTATTGCAACTATGATAATGAAATATTGCACGTTGACTGTTTAAAGTGCATGCAGTGCAGATTGATAGAGAGAGAGAGAGAGAGAGGGGTGTGTGTGTGTGTGTGTGTGTGTGTGTGTGTGTGTGTGTGTGTGTGTGTGTGTGTGTGTGTGTGTGTGTGTGTGTGAGAGAGAGAGTACCTTAATTTCCGGACTATTGAGTGCAACTGAATAAAAGCCGCACTGGCTAAAAATCATCAAATAAATACATGTGTACATATGTAGGCTGGACTTGTCTTCAAGCTGCAGGTGAGATATTTACACAGAAAGATGTGACACAGAAACATTTTTTTTTTTACTTTTAGTTAAATGTGTACCGGTAACATCCACAAATACGTACTGGAAGTGCTTTTTTCTGAACAGTGCAAATGTAAAGATCTAAACAAGTAAGCGTGACAATTTAGTAAAGGCTGAAGTTAGCCCTGTTGGCCCTA
Source organism: Fistularia tabacaria (assembly GCA_901007705.1). Taxonomy (NCBI): domain Eukaryota; kingdom Metazoa; phylum Chordata; class Actinopteri; order Syngnathiformes; family Fistulariidae; genus Fistularia; species Fistularia tabacaria. The sequence continues at coordinate 29,888 of CAAKHD010001412.1, read as the reverse complement.
AATTTACGTGTGAAAGCAAAATCAATCAAATCTGCTTAACTTGATACAAATGTCATGCATCATCTATGAAAGTCTGTCTAATCAACTGATAATATTTTTGACTTTAAAACTATTGATGAATCAAAAAAGAGATGCTTCGCTTGTCAAAGAGCTTCAAGTCCAGCACCGTCTTCACCAATAGAAAGTCAATATTTGCCAAATCGCAAAAAAGTCAGAGCAGCTGTGCGGTTCACATCCTGGCCAATGACAGCCTGTTTGCAGCCAGTCTGATGATGAAGCATTATGTAACGCAGGTAGGTGTTTTGAAAGCCGGGAGAATGTCGCTATAAATCCGCCCCTTCAATCGTGTATGCTGCCCGGGCACGAGACCAAGACGGTGAGTGGATCTGTCGCAGCTCGGAGAGCCGGTTTCTCATGCTTCTCATAAAAAATAATAATAATAATCTCGCCAGCGCCTCAGATGTTTACATCACCTTAACACTTGTCACTATTTTAGAGTGGATTTGAATGAAAGCTCATGGAGATTTCAAGGGAAATGTCCATGAGATTACTATACTAGTATTCCTGACTTGAAATACTGTACAAGAGATTTATCCCTGAAAGGACCAAGACAGAATGACAATGTTCGGTTGTAAGAGTACTGCCAACATGCGGGTCAATGAATGTGAAGTGTGAAGGCGTGTGCTATGCAGTGCACAAAAGTGCATTTTATGGTGCTATTGTGAGAAAGGGAGACGGCTGCCAGCAAGCTGCATTACAGCCTGGTTGCACGGCGGCTGATGCAGTGTTCGCAGTCACCCCGGCGCAAAGGGAAGAAAGAGAAAGGCTGATGTAAAGAGAAGAGAATTAAATGCATTATAGATTTTCTCATTTCATGGATGGCTGATAGCTGGGGGGAGCGCCGCGCTGGCCTTGAGGTGAAAGACATTCTGCTTCCCCTCCGGACGATGCGGGATGCAGCAAAGGCTTCCCCTGTACCCTAAATGAATTCACTGATCACCCTTTGGGATGTGTGCGTGTGTTAACATGTTATCTGACTTTGCATTCAAAACAGTATGTGCGTTTAGAATGAGGTTAAAGCTGGAATATTCTTCCCGTCTAATGAGGAGAAGTGACAATGACTTTTCAATCAGATTGTAATTTTGGTGGAGTGGAATAATCCCATGCAGTAATCTGGCAGATGGTTCATATGGCACGTACATACTGAATACATTTACAACATAAATAGCGCCAGCTGAGCAACACCATCCCAGGCCTTGACTTTATCTTAAATGGATAAATAAATATATATTATTCATGAATTAAAGGTGTTACGTTAATAGTTAAAAAAGTAATTAAAGTCGTGAATTTTTAAGGAATTACCCTAAGGAGGAACGCAAGGTGTGAATCTGAAAATGTAATTCATCCATGTATAAAAATACAGATTTTATACAAACAGCAAACGAATCAAAAACACTTGAAATCTATACTGTTTTCCCATGTGAGTGATAAGCTAGCAGCAGAGTATTACTAGACGGGATTTCAATGGAAACCTTGAAACTCCCGCGGTTGTGCAGTTGGCCTTCGGAGTCACACGTCAACGTCAGGCCTCCTTTAGGGCCTGTAAAAATTTAAAACATTTTGTAGTTTTACAGTTGGCCGAATAGCTATGCGGTAAGGGTCAAGGTATAATCCGAAACTGGATTCCTACATCATCTAAAGCGTGTGTGTATGCGCATGTACATGCTCTCAGATTGCTTGACCACAAATACTTACGAAAAAAACGATAAAACAAAGACACCAAGTTATCTCGGACCGGAGCCAATACAACTAGACCTGACAGGCCTGAAGGGGATATACAACTATGAGCTGCTATTCCTCTGCAAACAGTACCTTTGTATCAGACAGGAATTGTTCAGCGGTCCCTTGTTAATCGCGGGAGTTACGTTCTTAAAATAACCTGCAATTGGCGAAATCCGCAAAGTAGTCAGCTTTATTTTTTACAATGATTATAAATGTTTTAAGGTTGCAAAACCCCTCACTTAATACTTTATACACTTTTCTTAGACAGGCATTAACATTTCCTCAAAATTCTCTCTTGTTTAAATGCTCTCAAAGTTCAAACCTTCGTAGTAAATAAGTACAGTATTATAGAATGAAACCAAAGACCAAAATTTTTTTTTCAGTCCCAAACATTTGTTTGAGACATAAAAATATAAAAGTTTTCCAATAAATAATTATGATGGCTTTTAGAAATAAAGAATTTAATGTGAACAGGCTACGAACGAGGTTGGACACATTAGAAATGATTAATCCACAAAGCTAAAGCAGACTCCATCCTTATGATGGTCTTGCTGCTGTTGTCCTTATGCTATTTTCCTCCTTCTTAATGTAACCAACCGTAGATTGATTTATTCCATAATGGCGCCCAACAGTCGCGTAACTTCTACCTTCCTTTACCATGCCAAGAACATTTCGTGAGATATTTAGCATCTTTCTCTGCCTTTTGGATGCAATCGCATACGCCTTTGTCGGTGCAGAACGTTTCGTCGATATTGTGGGTTTTGTCGGGGATAAAACTTGCAAACATACAGCGCTTCAGTCACACCGCGTTATAGCGAGGGACAACTGTATCCAAAATGTCACAATGTAGCTAGAAAGTCAAAATGAATGTATAATTGGCATAAAAGCATCAGGTTTAATGTGAAGATAATTTGGGGACAATGCAGGTGCTGTAGCAACAGCTCCCAAAGATCCGGGGGTTGGTGTCACATGATCTGTCCGTCACAGCTTTTTCTGTCTTCTGCCTTTTCTGCGATCCCTTGTTCTACACTGTTCTCCCCATGGGTTAAGCATAGGCATGAAAATATCAAATGCGGTTTTGAATAGTTTTGATGATCTCGGTGCTTTTTTTAAGTTGGAATCGATCCCGGGAGGCTGATGGTTGAAGCCACAGCTGCAGTAGCCTCCAGCAGGTCCTCAGGCCATAGATGAATCCTTATGCCTTGATTTAATTATCTCATGTGAGAGTTTTTTTTTTCTCAGATTATACTTTATACTTTTATAATTCACAGCTTATTTAATTTTACTTTCTATATATGTATTTTCATTTTTAGTTTGTCACTGTTTTGTCCTTGCATGCCTTGCTGCTGCTGTAAAACAATTTCTAGAGCGTGGGATCATTAAAGTACATCTCATCCCATCAGGAACGAGGTTGGGACGACTTCCTGCTTCTGCACCTTTAGCTTCCCGCTCAAAGTAGATGGTGGGACAAGTCCAACATCCTCCGTGGAGAGAGTCCTCTGCCTCCCAGCCTCCCCCCGTGCGGCTGGGTGGGGATGAGAGTTATCCGGCACTGCAGAGCTTAAGATCCTCACCGGGCCCAAAACTTGAAGCTACAAGAATCTTGAGGTCTTCTTGGGGACAAAGGACAAATCCTCTTTCAGCTACCCCTACCTCCAAGCTACCCAGTCTCTTCAAAAACTTTGGTCTGGAAGGATGATGCCATGGCAACAGCATGTACCAACAGACTAGGTAGGCCTTGTCTGTGGAGGTTCTCAGTCATCCAGGTCATGGGGAATTCTTGTTGAAATCTTCTTGTCGTGGCAACTCGACTTGAATTTCTTCACTTCAAGACGTTTCTCCACCTCATACCAGAGGCTTCTTCAGTTCTAATCACCTGCAGGGAGTGTCTTGAATATAAGTTCCAGGGTTTTGGGCGGGTCTAGGTCACGGTAGCGTGTTATGTAAATGTAAGAGTTGATCGGCAGAAACTCGGTCGAAGGGAGTTGTTATGCTAACGGCGGTGTCGTTCGTCGGGGACAAAGGAGCAACTCGTGGGGATTTACCTGGATCGGAATGTGAAAAGGTAAAGCCAGGCAAAGAAGTGAAACCTGTTGGATCCCATGAACTGAGGCTCAAGTGGAAGTTCCCGGGGTCTGTGTCTGGTGGTGCATCTTTCCTGGTTGTTTGGAGGGTGCAGAGGGCCGATGCAAATCCATCTTGGTATCGATCCCACTTATATGTTGGTGAAAGGTTGTGTCTGAAGCTCCCTCCTCTGCTCGGAGACGTTTTTTCTGTTGACAAAGATGGGTTCTTTGACTCTGCTCGCGAACCATCTCTCTTTTCGAATACGGACATTGATGTCTTCCAATCAATGGCCCTTATCCTTCAGGTGTAGGCCTTCATTCACATCCACGGTGGAGAAGATGTCACCTGAGAGTGACACGTGTTCCTGGCATATTGATCCTGTGGGCGGATTTGTGGGATCGGGGACCTCCAAATGGATTTGAAAATGGAAGTAACACGGTCGGGTGGAGATGAGCCCTTCTCGTGTGGCAGGAGGAGGTCCGGTTATCCCTTCTGCTTTGTCAGCGCTCGTCCACGGGGCCGGACGCTGCTACGCAAGAGCGGCCAAGCGTCCTTCTGCGTGCTCCTCACTCATCGGAGGTGATCGCACCTGCTCTCACCAGGGGACGGGCGAGGCGGCTGCTTCTGATCCCATCAGCTCCCTGCTAAAACCCCAGATATTCCAGCAGCTGTGCAGCCGGCTGCCCCCGCTGCCCCCGCCGATGGAGAGGTCGGCGACCCTCGTTTCGCCGCGCGCAGCTCTTCCAATCTGGTCTGTGAAAGGTTTTTTAAACTACTCACAGCTCCAGGGGGGAGGCGTGTTTGAGGCTGGAGGCCAAGGTTACTGTACGCAGCCACGACTTCAGCCCGACTTTGCGGCGGTTGTCGGGAGAGGCGCCACGCCTCCTGCCAGCAACAGGAATCCAGACCGTCTGAGGTACGCTTGACTGGCATGATGAGAATCTCTTCGGCCCGCGGAGGCTGAGGCAAACGTGGAAAAGGGACCACATCCCTGCAGATTTTGGCAAAATGTCCGCAGCCTATCATGTGACAATCAGCCCATTTCCCACTGAATCTACATCCCCTGCATTTGGAGGTCGATTTGACTTTTTTTTTTTTTAAATACTCCCAAATGACATTACTGCCCTGTAATCATGAATAACCTTAGAATCGGGCGTTTATATGTTTCTGATCACGTAAATTACTGCCAGAGCCTCATTCGCCTGCAACTCTGTGAGGCCTTTCCGTTCTAAATGGCATCTGTGTCCGGGAACCATCAAAAGGTGAACTTCATCCCGCTCTGCAGTGTTACTGAAGAACAACATGAGGAATTGTACAATGCGAAAAACCGGCGAACCTCGAATCAACTACGCAGTTATTTCATATGTAAAAACTTGGTTTATCTAAAACTTATCGGGGGCACGAGTGATTCAGCAGAATCGCCGCGGTTACCCATTCCATGCGTGAGACTTCTCCTCCCGCACCATCTGATAAAAAACATATATTTTTATGTTTTCTCTTCCGCGGCAGTGTTTGGCTACCGCAGCACTTAACAAGATAAGAAGCAACTGACGGCAGTTATAGATTCCGGCAGGATGAATGCTGATGTCTTTTCTTCTCCCCCCGAGAGAAATAGATGAAAACAAATCACTATTTTCTCCATCTATATATTTTCTTTTTTTTGTGTGTTTTTCTTTGGTCACCGCCTTCACCTCCAGAGATCTCCTCCTCCTTATTTCTAACCTGGCACGGCGAGCACGCCGTCATTCTCACTTTTCTGCCTCCGGCTTCTCCATCTTTGCCTGACACCATTCCGCAGCTCCGCGTCGGCAGAGATACCGAAGATTGATGAGGGCCGTTCATGAAAACCCGCCGTCTTTTCTCCCCTCCATTCCCTCGTTCGTCCTGCTCGGCCCTGCTCACGGCGAGGCATGTTAGCCTCTCGCACTGTGGCTAAACCGCCCCATCCGTCTCCCCCCCTCCCCCCCCATGTCTCCCCAGCCTTGGGCAAAACTGACGAATGTCTCACACCTGCGGTTGTTCCGGGAGATTTACTGCCTCTGCCGGTGTGTGATTATGAAAGAATGAAAGATTCTCCCCCGCCTCTCGTGACAGAAGGAAAGGCAGCGCTCAGTAATGTAGGCAAAGCGAGTGTGTGCCTGCGTGTGTGTTTACATTATTCCATGTTTTCTGGCAGCCGGGTTCTCTCCGGTTCCTTTTGTGTCGGAACAGGATTATCAGTGTTTCTTTTCTCCGGCTCGCCTTTATCCAGCTTTTTTTGTGCATTTGCCTGAGCTATTTTTAGAATGCCTTCTAACGGTTTCTATTTATAGTGTGTGTGCCTTTGCACACTGTGTCAGTGAGTGTGTGTGCCTACTTCCCCCAGTACCTGTGCATCTGAATATGCTTTGGCAGACTGTGTGTGTCCCTATTGTTGCAGGAACATAAATCTCCTTACAGCGTGTGCCAGCTTTTTTTTTTTCCCTCCCTCCAAGTACCTTTGTGTATGAAATACGAGTTGATCTCTCTCTGCCGGACCTGCGACGGATAATTGAATCTGCATGTGATCACATTTACGGACCAATTTACCGTGTCCAACCAATGCTGCCTGTTCGTCCGAAGCATTTGAAAAGATTTGGAAAGACTCGTGGAAAGCGAGTATCTCATCCCTGCTCATGGAGTCAAGGAATACCGGCACCCCTTCTAGTTTGTGGGATGAAATTTGTAACCAGGTCTGGTTTCAAGCCATAGAAATAAAATAAATAGAAGAGCAAAGAAACAAAAACAAAGAGCAAATGTAAACATCTAAACAAGTAAGAGCGACAATTTAGTGAAGCCTGAAGTTAGCCCTATTAGCACTAAATTTACACGGGAAAGCAAGGTGGTAGTTTGAATTTTTATTGCACCTATGATAATGAAATATTGCAACTTGATTGTTTAAAGTGTATGTAGTGCAGGTCGATAGAGGGAGAGAGAGAGAGCGAGTGTGTGTCAGAGAGAGAGTGTGTGTGTGTGTGTGTGTGTGTGTGTGTGTGTGTGTGTGTGTGTGTGTGTGTGTGTGTGTGAGAGAGTATTGTAATTTCCGGACTATTGAGCGCACCTGAATAAAAGCCACACCGGCTAAAAATCATTAAGTAAATATATGTGTACATATATAGGCTGCACTTGTCTTTAAGATGCAGGTGTCCATGTTGAAACATGAGATATTTACACAGAAAGATATGACACAGAAAGATTTTTTTTTTAAACTTTGAATTAAATACACACCGGTGACCTCCACAAATACGCACTGGAAGTGCTTTTTTCCGAACAGTGCCTGTCACACAGCTGATGAGATAGATTAATAATAAATAACACAAGGAAAAGTCCATCCATCCATCCATTTTCCATCCCCGCTTTGTCCTACTCCAGCCGATCCCTATTCTTGTCTTCCTCCCGCGCACTAAAACCATTAAAGTCGTCTTCTTCAGCATTGGAACAGCCTCAGAATTTCATAAGTCCGATGTGACGAGGCTAAATGTTTTGGCGGCATGAAACTCGTTGGCCCCCAAAAAATCCATAAATTAGCCGCATCATTGTTTGAGCTGCAGTGTTCAAAGCATGTGGAAAAAGTAGTGGCTTATTGTCTGTATATAATTGTGGTGTATTGATGTGTGTGCGAGGGAGAGTCTACAGAGCCATGACGCAGTTGCAGATGCTCACATTTAAAGACAAGTTTTTAGAGTTTTTAGTCACAGCCTGAGATTTTACAAAGACTGTGAATCTTCTAGGGTCACGATTTTAAAGACTACAACTAGATTCTTTCAGCAACTTTTTCCCCACCGTTCAATGTTTTCCCGGGTATTTGAAGCGCCTCAGCTATGCTGTCGCTTTTCCATCTCCCCTCGTTCGTTCCTCCCGCTACTACCGCTCTGGGGATTGTTTGTCCGGCAGGTTTCCTGTTTCCGGTTTTGTTAGAGCTCATCGATTGGTTGTCGATTGTCTTACGTCATCGTAATGACTGAAAGACCTGCGATAATATCAAACACGCTCAATATTGTCGTAAGCCCATATCCCGGAAAAGACAGATCTAAAACTGCTCAGATGACCACCTTCTACGTAACCATCGAGATGACGGACGAGACGACTGCGACGCCAGTAGAACTCCCAAAATTTCCTTCCGACTTTTAGTGTTTGGTTTGCGACCGTGAAAATCTTCTGGTGCGAGTCCAGCGCAAAGTACGACACTTTAGCGTCAAGCCGCACGCTTAAAGCGAGACCTTTACTTCAATCCACCTTCTGGTTTGATGCTTCATCGAGTAATACCCGGCCGCGGTGGGGAAAAGCGAAGAAAAGTGGATTTCACGCTGCGTTAAAGGCTTGTTGATGGCAAGGGAGATATACTCGCAGCGTTTTGCCTCAAGTTGCTCTTGTGATCCCGGACATGGTCGGTCAGTGCACGGCAGTAACCTGCTCCGCTGTTAGAGAAATACAACTTTGGAGGCGCTCTGGGTGAATTCCACGTTCATACCAAAAACGGAAGAATCTGAATACCCCGTCCAAATAATCCTCCGGCAAATGACGGTGCACCTATTGCGCAGGTTGTAAATTTCCAGGTCCCTCCGCTGGGGCCCGGCCGACCTCCAACTCAATGTCTCCTGTGAGGCGTGGCGGCGGTACGAAGCGATAATGGTACATGTAATCTATCGCTGCAGTACTTCAGCGCTGTGACTTTGCCGCCCTTGCTGAAAGTCTCCGACAACTCCTCAGATATGTGTTGATGGTTTTGCGGCGTGCGGACACGACCGATGGGTCGACGGTTTGATCATCACGTTGACACCGCCCGCGCGCGAGTCACTGCAAACGCGTCAGCGCTATTTTGGCCGTGCGTTTTGATGCGACAATACTTGCAGGACGGCTGCTGAGGGAAACTAATTAGAGCCGTGCATCCGTTATCAAAATCAAACTTGGTGAGGAAGATGGAATCTGCAGCTTTGAAGTGGGGTGAAGGAGAAAGACAAGTCTCAGTGTCGCCCTCGTTGTTCAAACTGTTGTCTGCAGCCAAGGCTCGCATTGCCCGAGGTTATTATCACACACATCTTCAGCCACCCTCCAAATGCAGACACTGTGTGTGTGTGTGTGTGTGTGTGTGTGTGTGTGTGTGTGTGTGTGTGTGTGTGTGTGTGTGTGTGTGTGTGTGTGAGGGGTACACACACACACACACACACACACACACACACACACACACAGGGAGGCAGAGGAGCAGCAGGCAGGATGAGACACAAGCACAACTTGGTAGAGAAGTGGAACCTTGACTTACGAGCGCATGATATTTCGAGTTTTCGGAAATACGCGCCGTCGCTCAGCCCATTTTTTGCTTTGTGATAGGACCCGGGACCAAGCGGGATGGGTGTTTGACACAGACATGGCCGCCGCTGTCTGTGAAGTGGCGTTTAAAGACAGTGGGACGTACGGCCTGCCCCTAGGCAGCCGAATCATGGAAAAACATGAACGTGTCGTGGACTCGTCCATGAAGAGACGGAGAAGGTGAGATTCGGTGACCGAGAGCATCATCTGTGAGAAGGCAGGAGACGTTTACAGAGATTTGGTGCAGTAGACGTCAGGAACGTCATCGGACGAGGCATCGGAAAAGTCATTCAAAGCCAGTCGGGGACGGTTTGATCATTTTAAAATGAGGAGCTCAATTCACTTCGCTGCGAAATGAAGTTTAGCCATGAAGTTTAGCAAAGTGTGCATGTTATACTTAGCAATGCATTTTAGCATCCAGTGTGTAGCCAGTAAGTTAAGCTAAGTGACAGAGCACCAAATGAAAAACTCCCCCAACGTCCTCTGCCTATCTCCTTCATCCCATCTTCAAAGTGAATGAGCTTAATAATTTATTCTGTTTTATTATTTTCTCGTACATTACTTGCTATTTTTTAAAAACACGAAGCAAAGAACGGATTCATGCGTTTTAATTCATTTCAGTGGGGAAACTTAATTTGATTTACAAGCAAATCGAGTCAAGGAACCGGTTCAACTCAAGGTACGACTGACCTGCCCTTGAGCTCCTGCCCCTTCAAAGTGTGGAGGGTTGTTGGTACACAACTACCTGCGTGAACCCTCCTAACTCCCCTCCTTTAGCACGGCTGCCATTCAGTTTCCTTCCAGAACCCCCGTTTGGCAGCGTCGAACCTTTGGTTGAACCTGAAGGGGAAGTATCTCGGGGACTTAGGGGAGGACTTCACAGAGGAAGTTCGGGGACTTTGTGCAGAACAAGACGCCAAGAACGACGACGGATGAATTATGGAAAGCGCCGGAAAAATCCCATCTCTGTTGTACAGTGTTCCCCAACAGCGGCGACGGAGGCATTAATCTGACAGGGAGTGCGGCGCCCTTCACGAGCAGTTCTCCGAGAAGAACACGTTCCAGGGCTTTGCGGGAAAGAGCGCCCAGATGAAGGAGCCTCTCGGAAGCGACATGTTATTCTTTCTTTGAATTTCTGTCTGCGCAGCGCTGCGGGCTTCAAGAGGCCCGGCTGCCGGCGGACCCGACGCGCTCCGACGATGTGCCGTATATTTAATTCTCAGCCCTCGGGCTTGGCACCGAGCCGGGATGTCGCTGTCCAGGGTGCTGAATCACCTCCAGACCCTTCTGTGCTTTGTTACCAGAGAGCATGTTCACATCATAAACTTAAAAACACATAAAATATGTGTATAATTTGCAGTTTATCGCTTTTGGCCTTTGACCTTGTAGACCATAGGTGTCAAATATTGCCGACAGCACATTTACTGCCAATATTACAAATCCAAGAATTGCACGAAAATCACGACAGGACCCATGAACGCCCTCTCCTCTGTTGACAGTAGTCATAGCGACATTAGGCTAATACCAGCACCGTGCTACCCCTCCGAAAAATGATGAAAAGAAAGGCAGACAACAGGAGCTATCCGGATGGGTGGGAGGCAGAATATCTGTTTACATGTGGAAAAGAGGGACCGGTTTGTCTTGTATGTGGAGCCAGATATTGAGCAACTAGCATCCAATACGAGATAGCAGTTATCTGGCTTCGACACATCAGAGGAGATCAGTGTTTAGCAAACTGAGCTACAGTTAACATTTTGTTCATGCACTTTTTGTTGCTACTCCAAGACACGGACTTGAATGGTTTCACCTTCATTGAAGGATATTATTATTAGTTGGTTTATTACTGTGATTTTAGTTTTACATTTATTATTAGCCTGTGGAAATGAGTTCGTGTTGACATTTAATTCAGAAAGCTGAAAATAAAAAGAGGCATATGATTTTTATTTATTTTTTATTTCAGAAATGAATAGCAAAACTTGTTTGGGTCCATATGAAAATGTTCATCGTTATTTCTGGAAGATGATTTTTTTCAATAAATATCAATGTCAGCCCACAACTTTGTCCCAGTTTTGAATTTTGGCGCACTGTGGATTTGAGTTTGACACCCCTGCGGTGGACGTTCGCTCCTGCGGGTTGACAGCGAGTCAAGGAGAACAGGTGTCCTCATCGCCTGCGTTTCCTTGGCAACGGTGACGATTATCACTATTTTAAATATGTAAAGTGGAACCTTTAATGGTAAGTTAAGACGCATCTTAGTCATGAACAAGTGTAACTTTACTCTCCTTGGTGTGTCTTGCGAATTTCTACAGTCGATCCAGAAGCCCTTGTCTTCCAGTCAAGTGCTAATCCTCCCCGCCAATAAATCCTCAAACATGCACTCATCCCGCTTCTGTAGGAAGTGGGAACGCCTTCCGGCTTCACACGCAATGCTTCGGTCGCGCTCATGTTATATTCATTCATTCATTCATTCATTATCTATGCTGTTTCTCCTGCACTCAGCGTCATTCTCATTAACACGTCCGATGAACTTTGTGCATCGGTCCCGGGCATCCATTGGATAAAGGGGAGGGAAGAAGATGGTAATTTTAACAATTTGTTTCGCGTGCCGACGGCTGAACCGGGCAAGCGGGGTGGAGGTGCTCTGCTTTTCATGATGTTCCTTGCCGTCGACAGGTGGCATAAAGGTGCCGTCAATGAAAAAGGGAGCTTTTGGTTTGTTCTGGTCTTAATTCGGCCCGTCGGACGTGTTGCGCGTCATCGAGATGACGGAGACAAACCGCCCCATTCAGTCCCTTTATACATCACTGAAATGTGTTACATTTGAATATCCTTTGTGGCTGCTATTTAAGTGCTATTGAAATGTCCATTTAATACTTCATAGTGTTTTATGTCGTTTGTGTTCGTCGGTGATGTGTTCCCCCTTTCATGGTGCTGGCCGCCTCCTATATGTAGGTCCGTCTCGTCGTATGTCGGGGAGACGGTCTGTTTTGATTTTGCCTGGTACGTTTGTCCTCGCCACTATTTGTTCACCGCTTTCATTAGAGACTGAGCAAGTTATTTTTGAGTCCTGTATCTGAGCGAGTTTTGGTTTTGGGATATGGTGACAGTTTGCCCTGGGTTTCTGGTAAGAAAACATTTGTACAGGAACCTCTCCTCTGCCTCTGGATTTTTTGACTTGATCCACCATTGCCTAGCGGTGCCCGCTCCGCCGTCCCATCACGGAATCCTTTCTTTTCGGAGAACATGGTGACCCCCCCCCCACACCTCTCTATCGCATGCTCTTGATGCACTGTTCAGAGGCAACCATTCAAAGCAACAAGATGGAGTTGCTGTTCGCTCCTGCAAAGACTCATCTTTTCTTCAGCGACTCCCCAAACCTCCTCTGCTCGACGGTGCGTTGGCCCCGGGCGTGGTTTGGATGCGGGCATTCGATCAAAGAACATAATGAGAAAGTAATTTTGAAATTTCAGCGGTGATCAATACATTTTGGCAGGCTCATCGCGCCACAGAGACAGTTTTTAGCTCTTTATTCCTTTAATATGGTGTTTCCGTTTGGTTTGGAAAAACTACGGCCCGCGGGCCATTTACAGCCTGTTTGGCTCGCCGAACTTGTCAAAATTTGATTATCAAATGAAATAATATTATTAAACCTCATTCATTTGCCATTTTCCCTGCAATGTCTGTGTTTCCCCGCTAGATGGCTTCACATGCACTCTGCTTCGCATATATTGGCTTTTGTTTGGTGTATTGACTCTCTTGGTCACACGCTTTTCCCTTTGAACCCTTTCATAAAAATGAGTGGACCGAAGAAAGGAAAAGAAAAGTGGACAGTGAGTGCTGAGGGTTTAATGCTGAGTGGACAACAAAATATTTTTTCACTGAAGTCCGATCAAAGGCTGTGTGTCTGATATGCCAAGAAACGGTTGCGGTTTTCAAAGAATACAATATCAGCGTCACCTTGCTATGAATCATGCTAACTATGCTAGCAAACAGTCAATGCAAGAACGGGCAGTTACTGCTCAGAGGTTGACGGCTGGTTTACAGACTCAACAAAGAAATTTTCAACGACAAACTGCGATTCAAGAATTAAGTACCAAGGCAAGATTTTTGCTCGCATTGAAATTAGCAAAGGCTAGCAGGCCTTTCTTTGTAGGTGAAGTTTTGAAAGACTGCATGATAGAAACAAGTTTTTACATATTATATATATTTGTTTACACAAACAGCACATACCTGTGCTCGTGGTCCAGCCCGTGAGTCAAAAATGCTTCTCCTCCCCATCCCTTCCACACCCATGCGCAAAAGGTATGTGGCGGTTCCTCGGGTCATAACTCGTCTCTTCTGCTTTTTTGTGCATCTCGATTGTTTCTTGTAAAGATTCAAAACTTTTATTGTCGTTACACAGAGTGCAACGAAATCTGGGGATAGCAGCTCCCAGGTTCAGTGTCATCAAAAAACAGAAAATAGAAAAAATATAAGACAAAAAATATAACATAATCTTCCCGGGTTGGTAAATAGCTCTAGAATGGGTGTTTTTTTGGGTGATATTTAATGAAATATCTTCATGGGATGTTCTCGACGCCGAGCGTTTCACACGGATCTCCGCTGACAGACTGTGAAAAGTCATTTTCAAAACTGAAATTGCTAAAAACAAAGAAGCCGCCCTTTATGAAGCGTAAAAGAAGAATTTCTCCCAGCTAATGTAAAAAGTGACGTAGTTTAGGTGTTTTTGTGATAGGAGGCGTAATTTTGGGGGAAAGAACTGAATAAATTTGATTGATTTATACTGAAATCAAATTAAGTGTATCTATTATGTTTCATCTGCGTTTATTTATTCAAAATGTTTTGTTAGTCCTTATCGTTGAGTCTTCTGGGCAGACGATTGAGATTCGTCCCCGGGCATCACCAGACCTCTGCAGGCCCTGCTAGACGTTCATGTGCCGCAGGTGGAAAACGACGACATGAAGATAAATTGTTCAATTCAGCAAAATACATTTGGATCCAACAGAAGGAACCCCTGGGCAACGACCCCCGAAATCTGTTATTAGGGGTTGATTCCCGTGAGATTTGCTGTTTGAAAAAAAAAAAAGAAGATAGAATTTAAGGAGAATCCGGACTGGATGGACAATCTTACCGCGCTGATGACGGCGGGGCCGGTGGGCGGTGTGCGGTTGCTGCTCCTCCTCCTCCAATGAATCCAGCCTCTTCTTTGCACCTCCATCTCAGTCCCATTGGACTGACAAGGCTCCACGCTGAGTAGCAGACATGCGGTGGAAGGGGAAGAGGAGGAGAAGGAGGAGGAGGCCTCGCCGGCAAATTCACCTTGCACTGTCTCCGTCGCCTCTCCACGGTCGTCAGGGAAGCTGCCGGTCCAGGACTAATTTTATACTGATTATAATTACGGAGCACGGAGTCTGGACTGCTTCACCATCGACTTCACTGCTTTACATCCTCTTCTCTCCAAACAAACTCACTCCATGCCCTCTTTCACTCACATCCATCTCGCCTTGCCTTCCTCCTCTCCCAGAGTGGTCATTTAAGGTCATGGTACTCTGAAGAAAGGGGGTCACGGGCAGCTGCTGCCGAAGGTCGGCGATTCCATTCACATCTCCTCCTTCCTGTATGCCGAAGAGTCCTCAGGCAAGACGCCGAACCCCGAGTCGTTCCGAATACTCCGGCGAGCCCCTCGCATTTGAAACGGCAACAGGCGGAGAGTTTCCCTTTCGCCGTCTCCGCCCTGAAACAAAGCTCCGCTTTCTAATCAATGTCTCGAGGGTGACAACGGAGAGGAAATGAAAAGGAGCGCTGGAGGTGACGGAAAGCTTGAATCTTTAATCTTGATTTTATATACGGAGCAAGAAGCCAGGTCTACTTCACCAGCGTTAACAGGATTTTAACAAACGCCACGTATCCTCTGCATCCTCTTTTCTCACACCAACTAACTTCATGTCCTCTTTCACCCACATCAACCCTCGTATTGCCTCCCCTCTCTCTTTCTCCGACCCACGGTAGCCCCGCTGGGCCTCCACCGAGCCAGTATGAGAGTCATATGTTCAATTCGCACGTTTGGTATTACGTCGGATCCCCCACTTGACACCAGCCTCAGCTAGCATGAGCGTTTGACACCAATACGGCCTAGTAAGAGGCTACTAGTTAGCTCCGTGAAAATCATGGAAAAACACAATCGAGGTGTGCATATCGTGGACTCGTCCATGAAGAGATGGAGAAGTTGTTGTCAGTGAGATACGGTGATGGAGAGCGTCATCTGTGAGAAGGCAGGAGACGTTTACGGGTGCAGCAGACGGCGGGAACGTCATCGACCGAGGCGTCGGAAGAGTCATTCAAAGCCAGTCGGGGACGATTTGATCATTTTTAAAAAAGGAGTGCAATTCACTCTTCTACAAAATGAAGTTAGCAATATTTATATATTGTATTAAGTGTGCAGCCAGGAAGTTAAGGTAAGCGATCTTAAAAAAAACTCCCCCAACCTCCTTTATTGAGGTAAATACACTTAATAAACCAGTTTTTTTCCGTTACATTCTCTACTGTTAGGTATTATTTTTTATTTTTTTTATACATTATCTGTTACTTAAAAAGTACATTTTTCATATATAAAAACATGTGACAAAACTGGGGGGCTGTGACGGATTTATAGCTTTTCAGTTCATTTCAGTGGGGAAAGTTAATTTAATATACGAGCAAATCATGCATGAGCTCGGTCACAGAGAGCACTAAATTCAGAAGACAAGGTATTTCCGTCTATATGTGTATACATACACACATATGTATTTATATTCTGGATAATGCAGCACGTGTCATCTTTCTCTCATTTCACTTGGAAAGCCGTCAGAGTTTCCAGGTGAAGAGGCTTCATCAGAGCACTTATAGATCCAAGTCCCGCTTCATTAATATAGATGAAGGAATCAAGGAAACAAGGGCCCGAGGAGTGTGATTGGCCCTTAAATACAACCCGGTTCACTGCTGAAGTGTAATCACCTGCAGAGTCGAACACGGACAAATGAGAACGACCGTGTTCACTCCTGAAAGCCAATTAGAGCAAAAAAAAGTGCCCGTAAAAATAGAAAGGGGCTGTTGTTTGTGTGTGTGGTTGCACCTGGAGGGCATGGCCAGGAAATTGCGGTGCTTTGTAAAACAGGTTGTGAACAATTGTGGCGGCTTAATCCAATCTTTCCCCCGCAAGTTATTTCGTGGAACAAACAAACAAACAGCAGAGATCTCGACTTATTTCTTTATACGACTTGTTTAGTGGGAAAAAAACACATATTGGATTGTAATTTCCCAAAAGTTATTTTTCCTCTGAGGTAGAAAGTAAATAGACTGTCGTGTATGAAACGTAAAAAGCAGTTAATGACTCCCAACTGCAAAACCACTAATCGTATCACTGAAAATCCAGAAACATGTTGGAATACTTTACTGTGAATATATTCAGATTGTATTAAGGATTGCTTTTGATAAAATGATCATCTCAATATATACGTCCCGGGAGGGTGCAGTGTCTCATAATAGCCAGAAGGGGGCGCTGTTGCCCCGCATACAGTCCTCCACACACACTGTTGGTGGCCGTTTTTCTTCATAGCTCATCCTGGAATACACAAAACAAAAAATCAAAAAAAAAACAAAAAACGAACAAGTATGTATGTGTTTATTCGTGTGCGATTTACAAAAATGTAGAGATGAATGAAAGCAAATAAATAAAAAGGATAATTTGCTGTGTGTTTACCTGGTGTCACTTCCCTCTGCACGTCTCCAGCGTGCACAGATGGTAAAACCCTGGGGACTTCAGCTGGACCACACAGGCTTCCACTGCTGTTGCGGGGGAGGCTCCCCCCCCCCCCCCCCCGCCGTGATATCCCGCTCAGCTGGGAGATTAATGGGATTATATCATGACACCATCTGAAAAGGTGGAAGCTCGAGTTTGAGCATGGAGCCCAGACCGAGGTCTGAGGAGAAAATCCACCTCTCCATCTGTGACTTCTATGAGATCTCCCTGAAGACCGGATAACTGGAGTGTATATACTGCACGGATGGCACTGGAAGTACCTTCGAGGTCAGTATTTCCATTTTGCACGACTTTGTACCTCCATCTCACGACATTTCAGAGAGAAATATTTCACTTTCCACTCCGTCGCATCCACGGACACCTTTAATTACTTTCCAGTAGCCTGGCAACCGCACAGACTCCGGCGAGCTTAAACTTCATTTTGCTCCGCAATGCCACGCGCGTCCTCCCCTCGTTCATTCCTATTTCCGCTGCTCCGAAACGGGGGGGCTTACAGGCAGTTATCTCAGGCTGGGGAGGATCCACGCGGGCCCCTCGGCAGCGGGAGGGAACGGGAAAGTCTGACAAACACAGGGCCTCCCTGACATGCAGTTTTCGGCGCTTCGTCGAGTATTCTGATCCTGGGAGATGAAACGGAGGGCCAGCGGACCCTGGTGTCCGGCACTTCCTGCTTTGAAAGGATTAACGGCATGAAAATACCCTCAACGCACTTTGTATGCTTCTAAGTAAGAGTGGACTGAAAGTTGGGCTGCTTCTGCTCTTGTCCTTTCATTCCTTCACTTTTAAACACGTCTGTTTGAAGCGGCCTATTCTGTCTGACGCCAACAGCTCAGTCAATTTATTAATTATTATTCATACATTCATTCATATGTGTGTAAGCATGTGTGTGTATATATATTTAGATTTTGTTTCATCTAATTAGTTTTAATTCTTGTCAAAATCTTCTCATTGTGGGAACTGGACTGGAATTTCTTCCAGTCCAGTTGCCACGACAAGACGATTTTGACAAGAAATACCCATGGCCTGGATGATTGAGAACCTCCGCAGACACATTTTTTCTTTTTTCTTTGATCACTTTGTCATTTTCATTGTATTTATTATTTTTTTTATTGATATTTTTTTTCATTTTTTTTTTAATCTTCTCAAAATATTCTTGACCCGATTGACTGAGAACTTCCGCAGAAATATTTTTTAAATTATTTTTTGGATCCCTTTTCTCATTTTCAATATTATTTTCATTTTTTTTTTTCTGCATTTTTTTTGGATATGTCTCTACAGTGTCCTTGAGTGTCCAGTAGGGTGCCTCAGATAAAATCTACTATCATTATTATTGTGAATCAAGAATGCAGTTCTCGGCGGATTGTCGCTTTCTCAGTCGCTTTCGGACTCGCGGATTAAGTCGGAAATTTGATCTTGACTTTTTCCACAATGACCCCGACTGTGTCAAACATAGTACTTCACCAAACTACTTTCCAGCTGCGGGATCTTGTAGGAAATGAGATACAATGAAAACAAAGGAAGTGAAGTAATAAATGGTGTTTTGGTTCTTAAAAGTGAACCGTTGCAAATGGTCCTGTCTATGTGTCTTTGTGCGGCGGCGGCGCATTAATCTCAACCATCAGCCCTGATAAAACGTTTCTAAAGGAAGAAGCGGCGTAGAGATCAATCTTGTGCGCGCGTGCGTTCGCGCACGTAACTAAGAAAGACTGTAAGGCCCTTGGGTCGGACGACAGTCACCGCTGCTGTCCGCGCAAATTGTAAAGGAAACTCATAATGGACTCCCTGTCTGGGCCGGGGAGATAATAAGGACGCGGGACGGAATAAAGCGAGGGGGTTGATGAGGTGGGACGACAGAGACAATCGCGCACCTGATAAACACCGAGTGTCACTGTCGCCGGCGATGATTTGCTAAAGACGTTCAGCTTGACCTCCTCCCTCGCCTTTCTTTGTCTTCTCTTTAACGGTGAAACCGATGGTGCCAGAAACGCCGATCCGCGCCCCCCCCCCCCTCGGCGGAGGCCCGCCTGTTGCACAAGCAACCTAGATCACGCACACGCCACCGCGTCCAAAAGAGGTTACTTTCAAGCGTCCGACACCGATTCCGGTCACATCCCGTGATAAATGGAGCTTCCCGAGCAGAAGAGCGGCTGGGAAATGTCTCTCCAACATCGGGGGGCAGTAGAGACTAAGGAAAGGGGCCTGCGGCGGTGGCGGCGGCGTCGGGCCCCTTTCTCGGCGCGCCAATTTGGGATTAATTATGACACTCGTGAGATTTCTTTTATGCTCACTTATAATGTTTGACTATTCCCCTTTTGATACGTATAAAAGCCCGTCTGCGGGAAGAGATGTGTTCGACCGGAGCCGAGACAGCGACCACAAGGCGGCGAATAAATCGTGCGTAAAAGCGCACGGAGCGGCGGCACCTCTCAACTTGTTTTTTGTTTTTTTTTCGCTTTTTATACATCCTCCATGTGCGCTCTGGAAGGCACTGTTATGACTGCCCGTAATGGTTTCTGTTAGTGATATATGAGGCGAGGATTCAGCCGCCTCAGACCTCTCCCTCGCACCCCCCTCCGTTCTCTAAATGGCTGCTGTCAGAGGCGTGTGTGCAAACGGAAGGCGGTATCCTGTATCCGCGGCCCTTCACGTGTGTCTGACGATGTGTGTAACTTGATTCAGACCGGCATGTTAACAAGAGCAGACACTGCCCTTTCGGGCACTGGCGGCCATTTGTTTCGGTGATTAGATTTTGCTTCCTTCCGTAATCACCTCATAAAACCCGCACCCTTCCTGCGGCTTCCCGCTTTTATTTGGCGTCAAGGCGCCCACCGGCGGCTTATCTCTTAATGTAGCACGTCTCTTCGACCCGCCCGGCACGCAGGCCGTGGAACGCCACGGCGTTTTTCGGCCCATAAGGGAGAGCAGCGCGTGTTGGGGGAGTGGCGAGAAGCCCGCGGTGGCTCAAGACACACGGAAGCCATTACGGGGCTAAAGCACCGCCGGCATGGTTGATGAGGGGGAACAATGGAGCCTTGCCCTGGGACACTTCATTAAACAACCCCTTTTTGTCTTTCTGTCACACACACACACACACACACACACACACACACACACACACACACACACACACACACACACACACACACACAAACGCTTTCAAATGAGTCCCTCGGCTTCTGTCCACTGCCGACCACATCTGGTCTGATGGGCTAACCCGTCACCTTGAGCTCCAGCGGCGCCGCGGCTTTCCCTAAACAATGCTCCATCCCACCTCACCTTCTGAGGTCGGACAAAACCTTGAAAAAAACAACAACAAAAAAAAAAACAACTCCACATTTTATGTTTTTTTTTTGCGCCACGGAAGAAAATGAAAATCGTCCGAGATTCTGGCAAAAGCCATTTTGGAATTGGAGGACGATCATTTTTCACAGTTGTGGTTATTGATCATTAAAAGGGGGGGGGCCTGGTGTTTGCAAACACTAAAAGAACTGCCTCCGGCCCCCCCTCCGCCCCAAATGCCCTCACAGCGAGCATTAATATCTTTCCAGAAAAAAGAAATGATCAATAAAAAAATGAGTCCAGGGAACTTTTTATAACGATATTACTTGTTGCTCAGATGCCCCCTGTCCTGCGCTGCCCTTGGTGGAAAGCACTTTAATGAGGATGAGCTGTAGCATTGGCTTGGCTTTTATTTATTTATTAACCCCCCCCCCCATCCCCTTCTTGACTCATCTTTCATTTCCATGGAAAACACAACCCCCCCCCACCCACTCCCCGTCCCCGTCAAGGCCAGTGGGCCGCCCTCCTTAAATGCAAATGTCGCAATTGAAAAACATCTGCCCGGCTAATACATTTCCAAAAGTGATTCATTTGCTTCCATTAAGGTCGTCGCGATAATTCACCGTGAATGAATGCGATGACGAAATCCAGTCGTGCGACGCGGAAGGGGAAAAAGAAAAATAGCGAGCTGCCCCCAAAACCATTTTTTTTCCCAGCGCTGACTTAAAACAATGAGCTTTGTTGGGTTTCATCTCCTCGAAGCATTAACGCCGATGCAGACACGCCCTTCCTCGCAGCGCGAGAAAAGCACGGCAGAGTAACATGAGTTCTATTTGTACGAGCTAAAGTATTCCTCCTGTGGGTCGGCCGTGCTGACAGAACGATATATATATTTATATAAATATATATGAGGCCAACTTTACCTTCCTCGTGGTCTTCTGACTGAAGATGATGGGACTCATTAGCCCCCGTTTGCAGGGAGACGAGTCGACGGGGAAAGATATCTAAAATATTCCACGAGATCTCCCGACGGGAACAGCCGGAGGGGGGGGGGGCTTCCCATCCTGGAAACAGCTGTTGACTCTCTCTCTCGGGCAGCCACCTGCGTGCACGAGGGGGTGGGGTGCACGTGGATCAGCCGCCTACGGAGCGGCGGATAATCGATTCGTCTTCATCTCTCATTGCGACACCAGAGGAGAAGATGAATGCGGCCGGGGAGAAAGGAGGAGGGAGGAGGGAGGGAGGAGGGAGGAAGGAGGGCCCGCTGATTTTGATATTCGGTTTGCTTCTATCCACCTGGATAAAAATGACTGTAATAAACCAAAAACATAGTGGGAGTGACTGTAACAGCGGCAAAAAGATGGGGAGATCCCAGGAAGAAGGACTCTGGGTGGGTTACGAGTGCACGCATCCACACTTCAAAACAGCTTCTGCTTCAGCCGGGAGGAGGTGCTACACAAATACAGCAGAACCTTGACTTACAAGCGCATCAACTTACAAGTTTTTCAAGATACAAGCCGTCGCTCAGTCCACCTTTTTTGCTTTGTGATACGAACCGGGATCTGAGTTAAGAGCGAGCCGGTTGAGTGTTTGACGCCGATTTGAACGCCACTGTCCGACTACGCCTAGCTAGCACAGTAGAAATCAAGGAAAAAGTCTCAATCTTGACTGAGAACATCATCTGTGAGAAGGCAGGAGACATTTACAGGGATTTGGTGCAGCAGATGGCGGGAATGTCAACGCACGAGGCGTCGGAAGAGGCATTGAAAGCCGGTCGGGGACGGTTTGATCATTTCAAAAAGAGGAGCGGCTTCACTCTTCACTTCGCGAGATGAAGTTTCGCCATAAAGTGTAGCAAAGTATGCACGCTACATTTAGCAAAACATTGTAGCATTCAGTGTAGCCAGTAAGGTAAGTTAAGCAACAGGGCGCCAAATGGAAAAAGTCACCTAAACCGTTTTGCCGATCTTCAGCCCATCTTTAAGGTAAATTCACTTGATAAAACCAGCTTATTTCTTTACATTCTCTTTTGTTTTTTGTATTCTTATTTTTAATTTATCATTTGTTACTGCTTAAGTACTTTTAAGATCACACACATCTCCCATCCCCACTGCTCCATTCGCACCTTGGAAATATGTTTACAGTTTGCGCTCTACCTTTCCACTTTAATGCAATTATTTGTTCATATATTCCTCCTTTTTTAATTAGAATGTTTCCTTTTTAAAACACAACAAAACTAGGGGGACTGGAACGGATTAATATGGTCTCCATTCATTTACATGGGGAAATTAAACTTGATATACAGTGGCCCCTTAAGATGCAAATCACTTTATATATGAATTTTTCAAGATACGGAGCGTGATTCGAGCAAATTTCATCCTTGAAATACAAAAAAATGTCATGATACAAATACAGGAGCATGAAAATCAAAATTCAAAATTCGCGCTGTACACACCAAGCGAGCTCCCACAACTCGAACATGCTTCATGACGCCGCCGCATCTTCTGAATTGTCTCTGGTCGCTGGTCTCACTTTGAAGAACGGTTCGCAGCTTCCAGCGTCCCTTATTGTCATGTTAAGTTCATTTTAATTTAATAATCATCCTAAGTTTACTGTAATGTTAAGTTTGTTTTTCACTCGGTGTCTATGCTCGTAGCCTCTCTAGCGCCCTCGTAACCACTCGCCGCCATCCCCACCTGTCGCCTTTGTCTGAGTAAAGGATTCATATTACAACACTATAAGTTTACAATAACCAGGAATTTTCTTTTTGATGTTCCTTACATGATTAATATAATTCTTTTTCAGGGTTTTCCTAAATTGATATCCTGATTTTGTGAGTTTGGGGGGGTGGGTTGGAACAAATTAATTTGTTTTCTGATATTTTAAATGGGGGAAATTCATTTAAGATACAAAAAAATCAACACAAACCCACTTCTGGAACGAATTCAATTCGTACCACTGTACTCGCAAATTGAGTCACGAGCTCGGCCCCGGAGCTGATTCGAATTGTATGTCAAAGCTCCACTGTACTGACTTGCAACGGACCCGGAGTAAAAGGGAAGGTAGCCCAGGGAGGAAGGAGAACATCTCGGGGTCCAGTTCACGCTTGTAGAGGCATTTTAGTGGAGGAGCACGGAGTCTCATACATCACCACTCCTCCCCGCGGAGGGATTCATTGGCTAACAGGGGGAGGGCATTAGAGGATGGTGGCTTCCAACTGACAACCCCGCAGCGGACCTAATGGCACAGGGAGAAGCCCGACAGGCTGAAGCACCGAAGCCGGAAATAGCCCCTCGCTCGTTGGACGATCCGAATAACCCGGGGAAACGGTAGCTCCTGCAAAAGGGCAGCTGACAGCCAGGAACCGAGGCTGCGAGTGGGGTAGGCGCCTCCTCCCCCGCCCACGAGCAACCTGGCGCCGGTGGGAAGAACCTGAGCACGAAGCGGCGATGAGGCGGAGCGGATGGAAAGAAGCCCGCGCTTCCAAGAAGGACTTTGACCCCGGGCGGGGGAAAGCACGGCGGGAACCACGGAAGCCCTCTTGGTGGAGCAGCCATCCCCATCGAGTGATCGGTGTATCCAAGCAGACTCCCGTGCCGTCGCGGAAAATAGTAAAAAAGCTGCCAGAAGGCTGCAATCCCAGGGTACCTGGATGCATTGAGCCTTCGGGAATCAAGCGCGAATGGGAACACTGCGTGGCTCGTCCTTGAAAGCGCTAATGGTTCAGTAATGAACCAACGTATAGCCTTTGTCTCCAGACAATTCAGCGTCTCTGAGAAAATGACAATACTTTAGCAGCATAAATCTGCTGAGTGCTTTATGGGAAATGCACAGATAGACCTCCGCAGACCCAAAACAAGATGTACGAATCGTGTTGAATCGTTGTGAGTCCTTATCTGAGGTGTGAATGAGAGGGTGAATGGTCCTGGCTGACTCCCCTGCACCAGTTCAACTTTTTGTACACCACATCTTATCAAATTCAAATTTAGATTTAAATTCAAATTCAAAAAAACTCTATTTGGCCCCTGGGGGCAATTTTGAGATGATCAAAAATTACTAATAAATAATGTCCATCCTCCCTCTCGTCTTGTACATTCAACCCACATATTCATCTGAATATTATGTTCATAGCGCCCTATCTGCGGTTCACTTAAATTATTGACATAAAATACCATGTGCATGCTGTTGATTTCTTTATTATATCTGCACCTGTTGTCTTTTTTGCATTGAAATGCGAAAGTCAAGTGATATGCTAAATATCCTAGATGCTAAACGTTGCCCTGTGCTTGCACATGTGTAATGACAATGAAGTTGAATTAAATCGAGAAATCGAATCTATGCTGGGCGAACCCCGCATCTCGGCCTATGACGGCTGGGCTCCAGCGCCCGCCCGATCCAGGGTGAGCGATATAGATGATGAATGAATGAATGAATGAATGAATGAATGAATGAATGAATGAATGAGGGTGTGATCTTGTTTCATGTTTTGAGCTCTGCAAATCTGTCTGGAGTGCTGGGCTGCGGCAAGAATACCACATTTGTAATTCACGCGTTCTATGTGCACACACGCTTTTCCAGTGGCGATATATCCAGCCGTCCCTCTACTATTTCCCGCACTGCGAGAAAAAAATGTAAATGAAATGGAATCATATTCAAATGCCTGCGCATACATCAAATAAACAGATCTCCTGGAACTCGTCTCGATGCACTGGGCAGTTCAATCGTCCTCCTGACGGCACGCTTATCGTTCGTTACTCGTGAATCTGTAATTGCAATCGTTATGGCGGCTGAAATTGCTGCTCGATCATGTGTCTGCTTCTGTGCGGAACAGGAAATGCGGTGCCGGGAGGAGACACGTGATGCTAATCGTCACGGGTACGGGAAGGAAAGCATTGAATACTCGAGGCACGTCAGTTTGTGCTTCTGGTTGGAGACCCTGGGCTGCAGGGAGACCCTGCGCTGCGTTCAAGTACATCCTTCAAGGACTGTTGTTAAGGCTCGGACTACACAACGGTATTAATTCACAAACGCAGCAGTCTCTTTTGCACAGGAAACAACAGGAAATGGATTTTTAAACTCACTGGGTTATTATTGCTTTGTAATATATGTGGATTTAAAAGTCTCCTGCGCGGTTTAGCTTAAACCCATGCCCACAATGCTCGGCCTCTGCTGCCGATGCAACCAGTCCGAGGGGAGGAGTGCGTTTTATTTTTTTAACACGTGGCTTAAAATCGGAGAATTCCCCCCTCCGATGTCAAATTAAGTTCAAATTGCAACTTATTGATTTATAGCACAATTATAGCAGTTATGTGGGATAATTGTCTGTTGTGCACTTTACCATTAGAGTGAAAAAGCATAACCCATTTGTGAGCGTGTGTGTGTCTGTACAAGAGAGCCACTGTCCGTAATTTATTCCTCTCAACGGGCACACACTTACACCTGTGGTTTCTCCTCGCCGTGGGTGTATGCCGTGCAGGTAGAGCGTGTCTGAAAAACACTCTGTTCTCCGTCTGGCCCTGAAATGAGTGTGTGTGTGTACGTTGCACACTCCAGTCGCTCCCATCTCGAGGCGCAGTTTATTGTGTCCTAGATTATTCTCCGTCCGTGGGTCTTTATTTATTTATCTATTTTTTGGGGCTTCATTTGAGATGCAACCTCGAAACATTAAATTTGAGTGTGATTGAGGATATGCCGCCGCCATCCTGTAATTAAGCTGCCGCGAAGTCTCTGCGTTTACGTCTCCCTGCGATTATTTTAATTTCGGGTTTTCCAGTCGGCCTCACTCGTGTGATCAGTCTGGCGATATCTCTGAAGTTGACTCGCTCGCTTTCGTGACCTGCCGGCTGTTCCCGAGCCTCCTTTCTTGCAATATCTTAACGTCATCTGATTTCCTCCTTTCCTGTTGGTCCTAATTGGAGCGGCTGCCAAACGCCATCCGTCACGAACACATCACCGCGTGTTGTTTTTTTTACAATTTTTTTTTAACTTGCATTCACAACGCATCCAGTCATTTTTCCTTGGGAGAATAGCCTTCATGATGTAACATGTGAGTGTAGCTTGGCAACAAAGCCAAAAGAAAGAGCTTAGGCTGTATCTCGGTTCTCTCCCTCCCTTCTCATGGATCCTCACCGACTCCTTTCTGCTCACATCTAAATAATTCTCTATCATATTCACCTGAATGAGGATGGCTCTGCTTTGGGAACACCCTGCTTGACTCGGCGTCTGCACTCGCTTAATATTAACACCGGGGTTAAAAGCCGGGACCGGCGAGCCAGGCCGCGGCTCCGAGAATACAACATTCAAAGCGACTCCGCCGGAAAGCATGACATGAGAGGCATGTTAGCGATGTTCCACATAAAAGGATCCGGTGGAATTTGCATTGTAAATCGCCGCGAGTGGCTCTCAGCAGGGGAGGGAATCTATGTTTGGCATATCAAAATGACAGCTCCGGGTGAGTCGGGCCAAGGCGAAGGTGTGCGGAGGAGAGGTGGCACGAGCCGCCGTCACTCTGACCTCTCCCGAGCTTTTTTTTGCCGTTGCGCAAGACCCCTCGACCCGGCACGTCGGGCGCAGCGGCAGGTTCGTGTGGCGGGTTCTTGAAGCCGTGACATTTCTTTGATGACGTAAAACGGAAAGCACCGATTGGTGGAGATCACGGCGGACGGTTTGCACAGGTGCCCTCTGATGTAACGCCGAAAAATACTGTACGCCGGAGCTGCAGGTTTGTCTGGGTAATTGGCATCACATGCCAACTTCTGAGGCCTGTCAAGATTCTCTCTGTTTTTTTGACCTGCGGTCGACCTTTGTGCGCACAGTGACGATGGAGGATTACAGCCGTGCGCATTGTGCGTGTACATAAAATCATATAATTAAGACAACTATGAGAGTGCGTTATGTAATGTGCAAAGCCGTTCTGTTGTACGCCTGTGTGGGTTCTAAAACAAGCAGCAGGCGAATTGAAGACTCTTAGTCGCTGTCGATTTGAGAGGAACCATTGAAAATGGTTAAACAATACGTCGCTACATCTGAGCCTTTGATCGACAGGTGAGAGGTTTGTGGCAAACTTCTTGCCCCATGAAAAACAAATATCGGCACTGAGTACAAACAAAGCGCGGCAGAGTACCAAACATGCAGTATTTGCTTTGAGAAAGAGCCCCGGTGGTGCTGTGTTTGCTTTTAGGAAGTTGACAGTGAAGTTCAGAGAAGGTCAGAGGGAGCTGTTGGTGACAGGGTGCCGAGAGAGGAGCTGCGGCTGTATGAGGAAGTCTGCAGTGGCAGAGAAGTATGTTAGAGTGGTGCAGGACATGTATGACAGCGGTGACACGGAGGTGAGGTTGTCATGTAGGTGTGACTGAGGAGGTGGGAGTGCATCGGGGGTCAGCTCGGAGCCCCTTCTTGTTTGCAGTGGGGATGGACAGGAATCTCCATGGACCATGATGTTTGCAGATGACACTGTGATCTGTACCGAGAGCAGGGAACGGGTCTAGAGAGGTGAAGGTGTACAGAGGTATGTCCTGGTACGGAGGGGAATGAAGGTTAGCCGGAGCAGGACAGAATACATGTGAGTGAATGAGAGGGACCTAAATGGAACAGTGGGGCTACAGAGGGTGGAGATGAAGAGGGGGGAGGATTTGAGTTCCTTAGGGTCAACAACCCAGAGCTGATCTGGGCTGATTAAAGAGTAACAGCCAGAAAGAAAGGAAAGGTAACGCAGAGGATGGTGAGACCAGCGCTGGTGTCTGGCTTAGAGGTCCATGATTACTATCGTAGTTCGTTCGTACTTCTTTTCCTTTTGGCTGCTCCCTTCAGGGGTCGCCACAGCCAATCATCTGCCTTCATCTAAACTTCTCCTCTGCACCCACTAACTTCATGTCCTCCTTTCCGCCATCCACCCATCTCCTCTCTGGTCTTCCACTTGGCCTCCTGTTTGGCAGATCCAACCTAAGCATCCTTCTACCTAGGTGTTCAGCCAGAGGGAAAAGAAGAAGTACAAACAAACTACGATAGCAAACGTGGACCAAGGTTGTTGTTCTCTTTCCCCTCGCGTTGGAGGAGTATCCCGAAGCAAGATCTCAATGTTCTTACTCACAGTTTAAAATGAACATCCTTTTTGTGAATCGGCGAACTCGCGTCCAAAGCTGGCTGACGGTACAGTCCTCGCAGAGAACTCGAGGGGCACGCAGGCAGAACAACGTTGAGGAAGTCAGATCATTCAGACGCGACTATCTTCCTGGAGGATTTAACAGATGGGCACTCCCAGAGCAGATTAATTAGTCAGCCAAAGCTGCTGCCGCCATGCCAGCGAACATCCTGGATTTTATCATTAATCTTCGATATTCTTCAGGCGGGAAAAAAAAGGAAAGTAACAAGTAACTGAGACCCGAACGCTGTCTGACGCCTTCACCTTGGAGTTGTAGGTGCGTTCACAAGTCAGAGCCTCCAACGTATTGCAAACCGCTCTGAGTGGTTTGTGAACACGACCTGGCAAAAATGTGCGCTCTTTTTTTCAGCGACTCCTTTTCTCTTTCTCTTCTGATTCTAATTCACACAGTTGGTAACTCATTAGCATCTGTGCTACACTTTGGATACTTAATGTGCGTTGCAATTACATAGATACACACACTCACGCAAGCACACACACACACACACACACACTCACACACACACAAACCATGGAAATTAGTTGTACCCAGAAGAGAAGTGTACTGTGAATACTTTGAATACTTTGAATACAATGCTCAGTATTTTCAATATACCTGAAAAAAAACCATATATATGTGTGTGTGTGTGTGTTTGTATGTTGTATGTATGTATACACACACATTCAAGCCCATATATATGTATAATAAGGGGAAAAAAATGTCAGATAGACTTGTGAGCCTGAAATTAGAAATTGAAGGTGTGATGCTCAATGTTGTTAGTGGCTATGCCCCACAGGTAGGATGTGAGTTACAGGAGAAGGAGAAGTTCTGGAATGAGTCAGATGAGTTGATGCAGAATATCCCCAGAAATGAGAGAGTGGTAATTGGGGCAGACTTCAATGGAGATGTTGGTGCAGGCCATAGAGGTGATGAAGAAGTGATGGGCAGGTTTGGTATCCAGGATAGAAACGTAGAGGGACAAATGGTGGTCGACTTTGCAAAAAGGATGGAAATGGCTGTTGTGAATACTTTTTTCCAGAAAAGACAGGAACATAGGGTAACCTATAAGAGCGGAGGTAGGAGCACGCAGGTAGACTACATCTTGTATAGACGAGGTAATCTGAAAGAGATCAGTGACTGCAAAGTAGTGGTAGGTGAGAGTGTAGCCAGACAGCATAGGATGGTGGTCTGTAGGATGACTCTGGTGACAAGGAAGATGACGAGGACTAAGGTAGAGCGGAGGACAAAGTGGTGGAAGCTGAAAGGGGAGGAGTGCTGTATGGTTTACAGGGAGGAGATGAGAAAGGCGCTTGGTGGTCAGGGAGAGCTACCAGATGACTGGACAACAACAGCTAATGTGATCAGGGAGACAGGTAGGAGAGTACTCGGTGTGTCGTCTGGAAGGAAAGTAGATAAGGAGACCTGGTGGTGGAATGAGAAAGTGCAAGAATGTATCCAGAGAAAGCGGTTTGCAAAGAAGAACTGGGACACTGAGG